>CAJVPV010000560.1:0-20837 GCA_910591835.1 Acaulospora morrowiae | reverse complement strand
TAATAGTGACTCAATTAATTGCGTCAAATAATTGCGTCAATTGCGTCAAGGATTTACCAATTTCTACCACATGTATAATCGGGTGTAAAGATTGTCTTGCTCAATTCTTCTCTCGTTGTTGACACTGATCGCATGTTCGTATATATGCTCTGATATCTTCGTATAGTTGCAGCCAATAATATAAGTCCCATATCTTATTAAACATGATATCTTTACCAAAATGTCCTCCTAGCAGATGTGTGTATATTAAATACAATATTGGTTCTAACTCGTGCCATTGTAATACTCATAATAGTCAGCCTGGTTAGTATTTGTTCTTTTTGTATAATAATCTATTCTCTGTACAAAGAAAGTATTTTATATCTGTAATCGTCATTTTAATTGTGGTGTAGCATTCACAAGTAATTGTTGTCTTCATAGATAATTAAGCAATTGCCAATAGTTGTCAAATTTCATGGTTACTTTTCCTTCTTTCTTTTTCTTCTTTTTCTTTTTTTCCTCTCGAATGCCAGGACACTATTACTTGGATTGGATTTTGTTTCTCGAATTTTGATTGATTTTTTTTTTGAATCAATTAATAAGCAGTGGGCCTGATAAGATCACTTCTTGTTTCTTTACGATTCCTATTTTCTTAATTAAATTTTTACCAATACTCTTTTGATTTCCTTTTCTTGCTCGAGATAATATGTTCACATTGGTATATTTCTTTCCTGTGCAATGTATAATCATATAATTATAAGATTGGAGTCATAGAATTCATCTTGCTCTCTGTCCCTTTAGTTTAGATATTTCCAGCCACTTTAAGGCAAGGTGATCCGTAACCACTATAAAGAGCTTCATGCTGAGGTAATGGTAAAAATATTCAACTTCCCAAATTACCGCTAAGCATTCTAATTCTGTTGCCGTATAGTTTTACTTAGGTCTTGTCAAACCTCAACTCGCATACATGACTACATATTTGTTTTTTTTGTCATTGATTTGTGATAATATAGCACCTAATCCTGTTCCCAATACATCTGTATGTACATAGAATATTCGGTCGAAGTTAGGATATTTAAGGATCAGTGCCAAAATCAGACATCTCTTCAAAATCTCAAAAGTATTTTGTTGGTCTTCTTTCCACTTGTATGATACATTCTTTTCCAATAGTCAGTATAGGAGTCTCACAATACTAGAGAAATTCCTTATAAATCTTTGATAATATGAGGCAAGCCCTATAAATCCTCTTAGCTGTCTTAAATTTTGGGGGTCAGGTAGTTCTTTACTTTTTTTACGTTTCTTAGGTTTGGTTGAATGCCATTTTTTCTCACAATGTGACCTAAAAATTCCACGTTCGGTAAGAAAAAACTATACTTCTTAGAATTTAGCTTTAGTGAGGCTTTCCATAATTCTTCAAAAACTCATATCAAGTGTTTCAAGTGTTCTTTGTAGGTACATAAATAGACAATAATGTCATTTAGATACACAGCAACAAATCGTCCTATACACTCATGTAAAACTGTTTTCATTAGCTATTGAAAAGTGGCTGGTGTGTTACATAATCCAAATGGCATAACCTTAAACTTGTAGGTGTGAATTTTGTTACAAATGTGGTCTTTTCATAGTCACTTTTGTATATCTATACTTGCCAATAACCACTGGCAAGATTCAAATTAGAAAACTAACTAGCTCATCCCAATGTTTCTAGTAGGTTGTCTATTTATGGTAGTGGGTACGCATCTTTCTTGGTTACTGCATTCAATTTTTTATAGTCAACATATAGCTGTTTCACTTCATTCTTTTTTGGCATAATAATAATAGGGGAGAATCAAGGACTAATGGATTTGTGAATTAAACCTTGTTCCTTCATTTTTCTTAATTCTTCTTGAATATAGTCATGTTTGTTTGGTGCCATTTGATAAGGGGCTTGCTTAATTTGTTTCATATCCCCTGTGTCGATAACATGGTGAGTAACATTGGTTTGGATTAACTCCATGATATTCTTTGCAAAAAGATCTTTTTTTTTCTCAAAGAATGTTGTGGCTTCTTCTTGCTCTTCTTTAGTTAACCTGATATCAATATTCTGTTTCAGGGTTTCTTCATCATTTTGATGTTTGTCCTGGTCTTCATCAAGGATAGGTATCTCCTCAAGGGTCGTCATATATATTGCTGAATTCTGTATATTTTTCCATAGGTTCTTATACAGTTCTTCATCTGACCATTTCTTCATATAGTATCCCACTTTTTCCTCTAATTCTTTACTTTCATACTTGAATTCATCACAAGTATCAGGATCTTCATCACTTATATCTGTTTCTTTTGGTGTCTGCAAAAGCGTTGCATTGTTGTGAAAAATCAGATTTCTGCAGATCGACCTTGGTACTTAAGATATAGTTTTTGTTTGTCAAAGTGAATCCTTGCACTTGTTCTTTGGAACCAATCTGTTCCCAGCAAAAGGGTTTCATTTCTAGATTTGATGACTTGGAAGGTCGTCGAAATGATAATCTTCTTAATCGTGATGTTAGTATTTCTAATCTTTCTTAGGGTCCTTTTCCTAGTTCTATTGGTTATAATGATGGTAGTCGTAGACTTTTCTTCAATTTGTATCTTCAGGCGGTCTAAAAGTTTTTTAATAATAATACTTATAGCAGCACCTGAATCCAATACAGCTATAATTGGCTTTCTCTCAATCTTCACATAATATTTCACAGTAGTGATTTTACCGGTAATGGCAGGTCATATATAAAGAGTTTTGGATATAGCAACAGGTTGTCATAAGAGTTTTGATAAATTTCTTCGCTAGTTTGGATATTGCAACATCTGTCCTATTGTTGCGGTGACAGATAAAGCTAAGATATTGTCTGTATATCATATGGGTCCAGTAAATTAATTACTGATAGTTTCTTCTTCCTTTTTATTTTCTTCATTGATATTTCCTTTTCCATAGGTTGGATACTTATTTCTATCAGTTTCACCAGATCAACAACTCTTCTGATTTTAGGTACGTGACTCGATTTACCCAAACTACTTTCAGGTTTGCACTTGGGTCTTCCTATTTTGGCAGGCATATTGCCTTCTGCAACATAAACATCCATACCATTCTCTTTTTCCAATTGCCATTCGCAATAATGAACATTTGGTATAGAATTTTCGGCCGTAGGTGCTACTGGTACTGGTGGTACATTTTCAAGGCATTCCTGGAAATAATGTCCTTTTCTATCATAGTGGTAGCATCATCTCATTCTTGGTACGTTTCTTGGGTCTGGGAGCATATTTCTCCTGGCGATGTTTTGGGTGGCTAATGTGATATAACTCAAAAACATTTCTTGTACTTGCTTCGTCAAACCTTTCATTTCTTCTCATATCTGGTTTATATAGCTTTCTGTTGCCTTGTACTTTTGTTGTCTATAATAATTTCCTGCTTCATCTCTTCGGGCAGCTATTATAGTCTCCATCAGTATAATCAAAGTGATAACTGTAACAAAGATAGCAGTATTACTTTTGAGACCTTTTATAAATATGCTTACTATATAGTCTTCAGAAATTCTTTCTTCCGGGTCTACTTGAGACAGGAGTCATTTAAATTTGGTGATATAGGTATCTACTCGCTTATCATCTTGTTGGACTAATTTATATAGTTTTTGTTATCAACGATGTCTTTTTTCAGGTGTGAAAAAAAAACTGATTATCGCGTAATAAAAACTATGCTGCACATCATTATCGTTATGCCACTGTTTGATATTTTCTCTACTCTCGTGATATCAATCAGTGGCTAGGTTGGTTAAATACCCAGGAGCAATTTGAAGTTTTCGTCCATTCATCCAGTTGTTAGCTGTTGTGACTCATTCAAATTCCTTCATCCATTCTATAGAGTCTTTATTTTCTCTTTCAGCAAAATATTTAACCGGCACATGGTTGATCTCCAGCATTCTACCTCAGTTTCCATTGAGGATATTGATAGTCATAGTTTCGAATGACTGGGTAACGTTTGTCAGGAGCTGTTCTAATTGTCCTGCATCCATCTTGTTTACTTTCTTCTTGATTCTTTATACTTCTCTTCTCTTTTTCTTTAGAACTTCGTTCGGTAACAAAAATCGTGAGGGGAAAATAAATGTCATATTTCACAGTTTACCACCAAATCTGTCATGGATCAGGGTTTAAAGTAACATGTCGCAAAAACCTTAACTTTGTGACATTCTTGTACAGGGGTTATAGGTTTTATAAGGGATGATAGGTAGAAAGAAGACATGGATTTGGCAAGTTTTGATGATTTGGGGAGATATAATTGGTTGGAAACAATGTGATAAGTATAGTGATTTTTATCAGTAAACAACTTTTTATTATCTTTTTCTAATAGTCATCTGTTCCTCTTCTTTACTTAATTATTACATTGCTTATATACTTTTTCTAATGGTATAACAAAATAATAGAAATAATAAAAATAATCAAAATAAAAGAAATAATATAAATAATAGAAATAACAAATATAACCAATTATACAGAACATGCAGAAACAATTGAAATAATCAATCAAGCTGAGCAAGTGAGGTTAAGGTTCAATTACTCGATTAGACAACCTTTATAATGAGTGATCTTCATTACGCAATTCTTAAGGCTTATCATCGATTGGTTTTTCCCTCTAACAATATATATTATATATTTTTAGATATTATTAATTACATTTAATCTTATAACTAGTTTTATTAAGCAATTTAAAAGTTTTATTTAAGAAGTCCAACTTTATTGTATTTTTCTAAAATTTATACTTAATTCAATATCAATATAAATTCAAGTTTAATTTGTTTATTGATAACAAAAATATTATTAATTTTTACTTGCTCCTATTTTGATTTTGAAACAAAACTAAAATTTCCATTATAAGAATTTTTCCCAATATATTGAGTTTACTAATGAAACTATATATTTCTTTATTGAAGGTATTATCAAATTTTAAGCATAATATTTTTGTTATACTCTTATCTATAATATAGCAATTAGTACTAAAATCTAATATAGTTTTAATTAATATATTGTTAATTTTACAAAACAAAATTCTTATTATAATATTTTATTTGTGTATCTATTAGATTAAAATTGTTATTTGCAAAGATTTTTTTAAAATAATTATTTATAATTTTTTTGATTTCTTCAGAAGTATCAATTAAGTTTGTATTATTGTTTTGAATTATATTAAAATTCAAAAAGAGCTTTAAATTATAGTATTTAAAAATTTTTTATAAAGCTTTTAGTTTTTTCAAAACTTAATAAGATTTTGATACTATGAAGTCTTTTTTGATTAATATTTTTCTTATATGGTTAATCAACTTGATAGTAATTGAGAAATCTACAAGGATTTTTTTATAAATAAATACAATATTTTTTAAAAGTTTGTTTTTTATATTTTGATCTGTTGGATTTTTTTCTTTCTTATGATTATTCTTTCAATTTGTTTAATAATTTTAAAGTATTGGCTATCCTTTTGTTTTTTTTTTATTTTTTATAGCTTTGAAATAATTAAGAAAAGATTGTTTTTTGTTATATAATTAGGATACTGTTAAAGATAATCCAGAAATAATATTTATTTATAAAGATTTTAAGATCAATTTTTTCTTTAAAGCCAATTTTTTGTACTTTATTATTTGTTTTCTATCAAAAAACTTGGTTTAACAACTTGGTAATATCAGTTTATATTTGAATCAATTGATAATAACTTAACCATATTTGTAATTTATATTGATTTATAAATCTGTAAGAATTTTAATATCTAAAACTTTAGCTTATAAATAACTAATATATTAAATTTGATCAAATCTTAATGTATTTAATTGTATTATATATGTAAATTCTTTTCTTTGTTTAATATCTTAATGTTATCTAACTAGTTTTTTTTTTTTTTTTTTTTTTTTTTATCGCAAATGGGCATTAAATGCGGGGCTTTATTAAACAGATGTTTGCTGCCATTACATTAATAGTCTTTGTGAAATACAAATTAACTATAACCTATTGCGACTTAAACTAACATTACCAACTTGCACCAAGAAGGTGAAGTCAATAAAGCTAGTGCCGAATGGTTAATACCCATTCAGAACGATGATACTATGGCTGGTGTAAAAATTAATTTGTTAGTGTAGTTATTGTTTAATTTAAGTAATTCTAAAATTTTACTAAATGTTGAGTTATCATTTTTATTTGAGTTTAATTCACTGTTATTATTTGAGGCTTTGGTTTTTTTCCATTTGACCCCGGAGGAAAGAGAGGTACAGGCTGTCTCTGATCTCTGTTTCCAGACTTTGTAAAGAATTTTTAATGCTTTGTTTGAAATTTCCGACCTATTTTTTATGGAATTAAGTGGTGTATGGTAAAAGCCCATTGCCAGGTTGAGAATTGTTTCGCTTGAAAGGTTAAGGGCAGATATACTTTGGCTTGCTGAAGGAAGATCTTTCTCCAATTGACTCGAAATCAGTTGAAGTAACTTAGTTTTCTTCTTATTAATATATTTAAGTGCGTGGTAACAATTGAAAACGTGGCTTAGAGTTTCAGAAAATGCATCACACCGGGGACAAAGATCATTGTCGTAAAGATTAGGATATCGTTTGTACAATTTGGACCTTGTTGGAATTTGACCAGCAATAAGTTTTGTCCTAAAGGCGGCAAGTGTTCTATATCTGAGTTGATCGGACCTTTTGATTTTTTTGTTTGAGTTAATGATTGTTTCCAAATTTTCCAGTGATTGAGGTTTGAAAGTGATTGTTTGACTCAGCAAGAGGTTAAACAAGTTTGTGTAGTGATTAACAAATTTGATCCAATGTGTGACACTGGTTGCACTTTTTTGATTAATTAAGGGAGAAGGGCTATAGGTTGAAGGAGCCGTTTGAGGAATTTGTGTTTGTAAGGTACCTGGGGTATTAGAAATTGAGTTGACATTTGATCTAAGGTTTTCCTCATCTTTGGACCATATAATGGTAATGTTTTTAGAAGTACACAATTGGTTTACTTTTAGGATAAATCTACTGAATGGAATTTTAATATGCCTGTTGGGGTAGTCAGGAATTTTTCGGTTTGGAAGTTGCTTTGAGATAATTGAAATTTTTGAGTTTGCAGGTATATTGAAAACGGTTTGAGTTATGATTGGCCAAAAAAGAGCCCATGGATTAGGGGAAAGATCAAAATGATGGGGTGACTCAGAATAATAAATTGAAAGTATATTTTTGACTTGAGAAATTTTCAAATTGATAGGCGTTTTTGAATTTTCTATAGGCGGTGAAACTATTATTTGAGGAACAATTGAAGGTATAGGGATAAAGAATTCTTTTAATTCTATAAGATTGTTGAGCAAAAAAGGAGAGCCGAGCCTTTTAATCATCCATATTGATTTGAGATCTCTAATGTTTTTTGTAATCAGACATGGTTGTTCGTTACAACTGCAAGGTATTAAGCATTTTTGCTCTGTTGCAACAAAATGAGGGCCTTTGATGGAGTCAGATGGAATAGCATTTTTGCGGACTTTTATGAATTCTACGTTGTTGCTGTCTGTGAGAAAGGCCCAGAAAGATGGTTTATTGTTACTTAAAGGCAGTGTGTTTCCAATAGTTTGAGAGTTGTTATTGTTAATATTTTTAAACCATGGGGGAATGGGACCCCGAGCAATGAAACCTCTGTGTGTGTAAAGTTCGTCCCATGATAATTTGGTGGAATGATTATATACCAAAAGGTCTTGAAGTGTCTTAATGTTAGATTTTGATAAGGCAAGGGCAGCTGATTTAGACATTTTTGTTATTAACCCGATAGATTGATCACTATTATTGATGCCGAAGGGACATGGTAAAGGACAAACATTGATTTTATATTTCTTTGCTAATTGTGCTGATAAAGTTAACCAAGATTCACTGAAGCGGCAAGGTTAGCAAATTGGACAGCTCCATATGGCATGGGAGGCTTGGATGGAAGTTATCTCTCTTTTAATATATGGAAATGTTTTGTTACTATATAGCTTGGTAATAAGGAGCTTGATAGCTGTCAAGTTTCTTCTGTCCTGAAGGTTAATGATATCCAGCCCAGCTTTAGAGTAAAGAATTTTGTTTGAAAGGGTACGCTCTACTCCCAACTTGCTTTTTATTGCCTTGTTCATTTTGGATTGCAAATAAGTTATTTCGTTGTCGCTTAGGATACTTATTTGAATTGCGTAGTCAAGTTGTGCTGGGATAATCCAGTGAGCTGCTTGCCTAGTGATAAGGCCATTCCATCCCTTTTGACTAGCAATTGCAGATGAAAAATTGGTCACTTTTTCCTTGAGTTTGAGTTTCGTCGCATGTGAAGGTGAAAATCCTGAGATATAAATACCAAGATATTTTATTGATTCCTTATAAGATTTTGGTGCAATGGATTCATCTTCTACCAGAAGAGTCTGTGATGGCTGGCGTAAGCTTGGTTTAAGATTTGTTATAAGGTCAGTTTTCTTTTTGTTGCATTTGATTGAATTAAGATTCAGGAAGGAGCAAAAAATGTTGGTTGCGTTTTGAAGCTCTTGGATGTTATGACTGATAAGGGCTACATCATCCATATAAGCCAGAATCATGGAGCCAGTACTCGAGGTATTAGCAATTTTTTGAACCATTGGATCATAGAAGATTGTTCACAAAAGTGGCGAAAGTGTTTCTCCTTGATCTAACCCATGGCTGACTTTTAAAGAGTTAGTTAAATTATAATGTGTGATAAATTTAAGCTCTCTGTCTGCAAGTAGATTGAAAATCAGATCGATGATTGTCGCAGGAACTTTAATTCGAAGAAGAGCTTGATAGAAACTTTTCAGATTTACTGAATCGAAGGCTTTGGAAATATCAAAAGAGGCAACCCAGAGTTCCTTATTGAGATTCTTGGCTGATTCCAGTTCAGAGAGAATAATAGAAATTGGTTCCATGGTACTTTGATTTTTTAAACCAGCGAAATTAAAATTTGAAAGGATATTGTGTTTTTCAATAGACTCAGCAAGTCTTTTGTTAAGTATTTTTGTAAAAATTTTTCTGCTGGATTCAATAAGAGAGATGGGACGAGTATCTGCCAAGTCATGTGACCAGACAAGTTTTTTCGGTAAAAGTGTGATAACTGACTGTTTCCAGTGATATGGAGGATTAGATGTACTTAAAACCTTGTTGAATAGGGTGTGAATACGTTGAAGAGTATTATTTCCGAGATTACACCAAGCTTCATATGGTATAAGTGAAAGACCAGGGGCTTTATTCTTGGGGAGATCATTGAGAGCTTCTTTTAACTCTTCATGGGTAATGGGCATGCTTGAATTGTCAAAAGCTTCACCAGGAACTTGAGACAAAGGCTGGTACTCATTTATCCACTCATCATTGAGATCGAAGGATTTTGGAGTTAAAATATTTTTGAAATGGTTAATAATAATCTCGCTTAACTTATCAGGATCGTCAACTAATTGGGCACCATCGGAAAGTATAGATAGGTCAAGAGAGGGTTTAAGATCTCCTAGTGCTTTTTTTAAGGCTGCTTTAGGTTTTGTCCAGAACCTGAGGTAATTTTTCCCCAAGCCCTCACGGATTTCGTTACTGATATACTCTTTTTCTTTTGCATATTTTTCTTGAAGAATAATTCTCTGCGCCTTTCTCAGGGTTTTTAGTGACATGAAATTCTTTGAAGTTTTAAGAGCTACTTCAGTAGCAAAGGGTGAAAGTTTTGAAGGGTTTTTGTTATTTTGAATGTTATGTATGAGACGCTTCAACGACTTTATGGCCAAGGTATATTTTCGTAAAAACTTGTTAGGCTTTGAAGGGTTTAATTGTTCCCTTTTCGGTATATTGTTTTCCATGGCACTTTTAATAGTAATGTTCAAGTCCTCCCATGAGATGTTAGGTGTTGCAGTAACTATCAACTCGATTTCTTCTTGCATTGACTGAATTTGCTCTTTGGTAGCCTTGTGAAATTGAAAGGTTTTTGTTGAAAAAGAAATTCTTTCTGGCTTGTACTCAAACCAATCTAATATAACTGTGATTTGTTTGTGATCCGTTTGAATGGCTGTTTGATCAAAAACTTTGTAGCTCAGGATTTTGCTTGCAAGATTATTAGATATCCATACTTGATCGATTCTCGATGCACTGGTTGATGTAAAGTGTGTATACTCATGCTCTTTGTTGGCTACCCTTGCGACATCAATGAAGTTATAAAGGTAATTGTAAATTTGCCTTTTGAGAGGAGAAGTAAGGGCGTTGATTGATGGAGCGTAAGTAGGAAAAGAGTTGAAATCCCCCGTGATGATTATGTGTTTGCTAATATGTTCTCTAATGAAGTCTCTTAATGATTTTGTGGCTATTTTCCTGGAGAAGGAGTCATGAGGTAAATAGCAAGAGATTATAATGATATCTACTCTGGGTTTGAACTTCAAATGGATGGCATACCAAAATTCGTTTTGTGTGAATGTTTTGAATATATGGGTAGTGATTGATTTAGTGGTGATTATACTTGCTCCGCTGCTGGTTGAAGTATTGGGTTTGCTAGAGATGATAGTTTTATCACTTATTTTGGAAGGAAGGGGATAGTTCTGAGAGTTTTTTGTTTCGGTACAACATAGAATAGCCCTTTCGTTAGTGATATTGTTGGCAAGTATTGTTAGTTTTGCTCTGTCATTAAGACCTCTTACGTTAAGGGTTGAGATTGTGATAAGGTTTTTAATTGATGATGAATGAGTTTTTACTGAATTCGGAATGGAAGAACTCAAGGGAATGTTAATGAGGTGGGGGTGTGATAGGGAATTATTCAGGGAATTTAAGTGAACAGGATTAGGTTCGAAAGATTGACTTGAGTTAGTCGGATCTGGCATAATTATATAAGATTGGGGAGAAGAGTCATCAGAGGTTCTGGTGACTCTAGGTCAATTATGAAATTATCAGGGAGTTTTTCGAAATGGAAATGGGTGCTAAGTATTTTAATATTATCATTAAGTTGGGGGTTGTCTACTAAGGGAAGAGTAAGTTCAATATTCTTTTCTACAAGTAATTTGTTGGCCTCATTTATGTCTGGCAAAATGGGAAGAAGAGGTGAAATCCATTCTCTGGGAATTTGACCAGTGTACTTGTTTTTGATTTTTGAAATTGTTTGTTTGAAATCTGGTGAATCTCTATTGAGGTGGTCTTCAGTAATGTCAAGTTCTGATGCAACTTCTGCGAAGTCATTTGGAAGTTTTGGTTTATCAGATTGAATTAAATTATCCTTAATCCATTCTGGATCAAGAGGTAATTTTAAAAGGAATTTTGATCTAAGGCTCTTGATTAAATTATCTGCCTCTTCTTGTGTGGATACCGGCAAAAGTATCTCATTATTTTCACTATACCAGTGTGCTGGGGGAAGAGGACGTTTAACCCTTATATAATCCAAGGGGAGGCGTCTCACAGCATAATTGTTGTCTCGGAGTAATTGAACACCCCTTTTAAAGTCTTCAATACTGCTATCAACTGGGAACTGTTTGGCTAGATGAAGAGGTAAATCCAGGTATGATGGGGGCAAAGTAAGCTTGGGTGGTGGAAGCTCGAAGTAAGTTTCAGGTAATTTGTTTGGAACGTAATAAAATTCCCTGAGTTTTTCAACTCTAATCTTAAGGTCATTGAGCTCTTGTCTCTCTGTCAGAGGAAATAGGTGTTGTCCCTCTGGTTTAAGATCTCTTGGGTCATTAGGGAGGTCGGGTTTTTTTACAAAGTATGAAGGGGGTAGCAAGTCAAACTTGTAAAAAGCTCTCAAACTTCCTGCAACTTCACTGGTATCCCTTGAAGAGGCAATTGGGATTGCTTTTGGGAGACGCACCTTGATAGACGAGAGAATGTCTTCCGGGTTACTAGGGAGCTCTGGAAGGTTCTTTTGGATAAGATTCTTACAGAGCTTGTATATTTCATGGTAATCGATTTTTTCAGAAGTTGGGTCCAGAAAAAAATTAAATCCGTATTCCAACAATTGAGCAACTTGCCAGAATTTTAACAAAGTTAGATCGGTAGATCTGAGGTAGGCAACGAAAAGGACCTTGTTAATGATTATTTTGATTTTCTTTTTGGTGGCTCTGGTGATATATCCAAGGTTGTTAGCTTTGAGGTAATTGTTATGGAACTCTTTCTCGATTTTTTCATATTCTTTTTGATGTTGCCCTTTGATTATTTCCTCTCTCGCAAAGGTTCTGAAAAAATCCCTGTCTCTGTATTTGATCTTTGAAAAGATTCCCCTAAGGGATGTTCTTGGCAGTCCCGTTGGTTCATTTTTAATTTTGATAAAGAAGTTGACAATAGATTCAGCGGTTCTTTCACATTGATTTAATTCATTACAAAGTTCAAGAATTTTGTTTTGCTCATTTGGAGGGGTCGCATTCCTGATGTCAGTTGATATGGTAGACAGATTGGTAGTGGTTGCTTCAAGGTGCTCGTTAATCTCATCTGCCCAAGAAATTTGGGAGGATCCTATGGTCCTGACTGATTGGCTGGGGGAGGGGTGTTCATCAATTTCCATTTCAGTGCTAGTGTTGGGTTGCGTGGGCATGGATGGACTATTTTGAATTGGGTCATGCACAATGCATGCATCTGCATGTGGACTGGTTTGATCAACATTGTATTCAGGGGGTGCTGCATGAGATGTTTCAGAAGAACAATCATCCTGCATTTCATTGTCGTCAATTATTGCTTCGTTTGGGGCAGGTGTGTTTGGAGGAGGTCTGGGCATTTCGGTTTTTTGTTTTAGCAAGAAGGTGTTATCAGAGTTTGAGAAGATAATATCAAGCCTATTCCATGGAATATGTAATTTGTAGTTTAAGTGTTTTTTCATTATTTCCTTCATTATTTCGGTTCTGTCTTCATCGGTGATTTCAAAAATGTTTTGGAATTCAAGAAAGGCATTGAGGGAGTCTGCTGGCATGGGGTTCAAATATGCAATATTGACCAAGGTAATTGGTGTAGAAATTCTGGTTCTCTGGTATATTTCAAAGGTAGCGACGATGACTTCAGGTGTTTCAGGACCTTCAGTGACAGAGCGTACTGGTGTGAGCCATGATTGGGGAATATTGCCAAGTTTTGGAAGTTTGAAAGTGGAGTTTGGTGGAGAGATAGTGATTTTGTTCGTTTTTGTGTTTTTGTAAATTATAACTGCTTCAGGTTTTTGAGTATCAGTGATAAGCACATCCAGGAGAATGTGCTTATGGTTACTAAGGGGGACCTTGGAGGAGGAAGTTCCTCCAGGGTCTCTAAAGGTTTTTTTTTGCGAAGAAATTTTGTATTTCCTTTTATGGTAATTTTATTCAGATGCGAGTGCTAAGCAGAAAGAGTTTTTGTTTTTATATTTAATTTTATAAATAAGTTTTTTTTATATGGGTAATTCTTTTCGAAGGCGGACAGGGAATTTTCGGACCCCAGAATAATTACCCCGAAAATTTACATTGTGTATGTATTTTTTAAAAGTAGTGACCGAAAAAAATCATGTCTAGCATTTTTGCCTTCAAAAATAATTACCCATATTTACTAGCAAAAATATATAAAGTTTATTTTAAATAGAAAAAAAAAATTAAAGTCTTTAAATAATAATATTATAAAAAAAGTAAATAGATTTTATTATAAAAAAATATAATTTTTTTTTGAAACATATGTTTTTAAATTAATAAAAAAATTAGTAAAAAGATTTTTTATTATTATTAGTTTTATATACTGTAGATATAACAATTCGGGTTCTTAACCTGCCACATGACTTGGATACATGCCATGATCATCAGGGGTACTGATCACTCAAACCATATGAGTTTCGCAAGGATAAATAGTATTATTAATAATGTTTATCATAATATTACCATATGTAATTGACAAGAGATTATGACTATACTAATTTGGCGTAAAGAAGATTTATTTACTATTTCTTTTTTATTTATTTTATTATGTTTATATTTACTATGTAGTTATGCATATGTCTTTCGGAAGGTTAAGCCTTATATAGATATATGTATAATATCTTATGTATTTTTATTTTATTTATTTATTTGAAAAAGGTTGTAATGTTGAAAATATATTTAAGGATACCCTTTTAAGCTGGAAATAAAGTAACTAATAATTTTACAACTATAAAATTATCCTGTTCACATTAAAAGTCTCTAATAAAGGGATTTTATTTTTGACTTTTATATCTGGTAGCAGCGGTTGTTTTATCATTATATACCTTCTTCATACTTTTCAAGGCTTACACATATACCCTAAGGGAAACTCTGTCACTTCGTCTGCAAAATGTCTGGAAATTCTAATACTACCCCCATTGCGACCCCAAATGTTACTCTGCAGGATCTTGTTGATACTTTGGGAGCATTAACTACTGCGATGGAAGCTAACCACACTGCTGGGTCCAACAAACTTCCTGTTCATATTCCTGAATATAGGGGTGAGCCTGGGGAAAATGTGATTGCTTGATCATTACAGCTTACTACTATCTTCCTAGTGCAAGGAGTTAATAATGAAACTCAACGGGTTTTCTATGCCTCTACTGCATTGCACGGAGCTGCCCTGCATTGGTTTACAAATGCTGTTGTTGCTAATGGAAATATTATACCATATGTCACCTGGGATGCATTTCAAACTGCCATCAAGGCTGTCTTCTTACCACCCAACCACCAACAAATTTTGTGACAACAATTGCGAAATTTGCGACAAACTGGGTCTGTCTTGGAATATACTACACAATTTTAGGATATAGTGGGACAAATCACAGGGATGGGTTCTCTTGATCAGACAACTTACTATATCGAAGGTCTCAAGCCTGCGACAAAAATGGAGGTCACATATCAAGCTCCTGCCAATTTGACTGATGCCATTGTACACGCCACAAGGTTTAACAATGCTATGTTTGGGATAGCAAGGCCAGGACACACACAAAATTTTTCACACAAACCGTACCAATAACGAACACAGCGAAGCTATCCAATACCAATGGAATTGGACCATACTGAATCATCGCAATGTCATAAACACAAGGGGAATTGGAAAAAGCAACAACCGCAACAACTGAAAGGAAATTGCCACTACTGTGAAAAGCCTGGGCATTGGAAAAGGGAATGTCCTAACAAGGGAAAAGGAAAGGTTAACAATATTTAAGGAACTAATATACATACATCTACACCGCCGGACTACAACAACAACCTGGAATTGACGAACACTGAGGGTAACAAGGAACAACTATTCCATGTTAATGGAAAAATTAATGGGAAGCCTGCTTGGATTCTACTCAACTTTGGAGCTTCCAGGAATTTTATGGATGAAGGATTTGTCAAACGTCACCGATTCACTACCCAGGAGGATAAACTTGTCACTATCAAACTTGCAGATGGGCGCAAATAGGAAACAAACAAGGTTGCCGCCATTAAGGATTTGAGGATAGGAACCTATCACACAATAGGATTGTCTGCTCAAGTTATCAAACTGCAATGATATGATGTCATTTTGGGAAAGCCTTGGTTGTACCATGCCAATCCATCTATTAATTGGAGGAGCAACAAGCTTACCTTCCAATATGGACCAAAAACCATCGTTGTAAAAGCTGACTCCACTGTTTCACAACATTTGGGCTATAACTCTATCTTTATCTCACATTAACAACTTGCCAGGGTACATGATACTGCTGCATTGTTTGCTGTCTGTGTTGCCAACGCTGAGGAAAGTAACCAACCGTCGCACTCATCTGCCACCCAAAAATTATTAAAGGAATTTGCCAATGTCTTTCCCACCGACCTGCCGAAGAAACTGCCACCTAAAAGGAAAATTGACCATGCTATTGAGCTTGTGCCTGGAACTGAACCACTATCTTACCCTATTTACTGCCTGTCCTATGAGGAAACCAATGAACTGAAGCGACAACTTGATGAACTTTTACAAAAAGGATACATCTGTCCGAGTGTTTCACCATTTGGTGCACCTGTACTTTTTGTACACAAAAAGAATGGAACATTGCGATTTTGTGTAGACTACCATGCACTTAACAAAATCACCATCAAAAATAGATATCCTCTATCAAGGATTGAGGAGTTGATGGATCATCTTGTTGGGGCTTGCTACTTCACCAAAATTGATCTTTACTCTGGTTACCATCAAATAAGGATCAAGGAGAAGGATGTGTACAAAACAGCTTTCAGAACATGCTATGGGCATTATGAGTTCTCGGTTATGCCATTTGGGCTTACCAATGCTCCTGCCATCTTCATGACACTAATGAATGACATCTTCAGGAAATTTGTGATTATATATTTGGACAACATTTTCATCTACAGCAAAACCAAGAAGGAACATCACCAACATGTCTACCGTGTGTTAAATATTTTGAGGGAATACCATTTGTATGCCAAACTATCAAAGTGTGAATTGTTTCAGGAATGTGTGGAATATCTGGGACACTACATCTCTAGAGAAGGGATATCTGTCGATCAACGGAAAATAAATGCTATCAAGGAATGGCCAACACTAAAGAATGTATCTGAACTTCGCTCATTCTTGGATCTCACCAGTTACTATAGGAAATTTGTCAAAGAGTTCTCTGCCACTGCTTCACCTCTCACACAACTACTGCACAAGGATTCCACTTACCATTGGAATGCTGCTTAACAAGTCGCGTTTGATAATTTGAAACAACTTTAATCTCTGCACCAATTTTGATCTTGCCAGATCCCACCAAACCTTTTACCATCACCACGGATGCCTCTGATTTTGCCATTGGAGCTGTGCTCTCACAGGATTATGGAAAAGGGGAACAACCAATTGCCTACGAGTCCAGGAAACTATCACCGGCTGAGCAAAACTATCATGTGTATGAAAAGGAATTGTTAGCAATTGTGCATGCCATCAAACTTTGGAGAACATATTTGGAGGGACAAAAATTCTGGGTAATCACCGACCATGCTTCACTGGAGTATATCAAATCACAAACAACCTTGTCGAGAAGGCAAGCATGCTGGCTGGAGGTTTTACAAGCAAGCAACTTTAAGGTTAAATATCGTCCGGACAAAACAAATGTCGTCGCTGATACACTTTAAAGGATTCCATCCATCAATAACATTACCACTATCAATATTTCTGCTGACCTGGAGGATTTAGAGAGATTATACATCAAGGATAAATACTTTGCACTGATCTTGGATGTTCTCAAGGATCCTGGATCACATGATGAAAAACAACGAATCAGGGCAAAGCACTATGAATTGAGAAACAATTGGATATATCTCAAGGAAGGGCAACGACTAGCAATACCAAAAGACAAAAGGCTTCGTACACAACTCTTACAGGAACACCACGACATCGAAATCGCTGGGCACCTGGGAGTTGACAAAACCTATGAATCATTGAGGAGGCACTACTATTGGCCAAAAATGGGCAAGGATATTTATAAATTTGTAACAAGCTATGAGTCTTGTCAAAGGAATAAAGGATCTAATCAACAACCAGCTGAACTTCTACAACCATTGGAAACACCTCAAAGAAGATGGGAACAAATTACCATGGATTTCATCGTGCAATTATCAACAATGCGTCAAAGGTTTGATACAATTGTGGTTTTTGTGGATCGACTATCCAAAAGAGCCGTCTTCTGGTCAACACATACCTTTGTCACTGCACTGGAAGTTGCAAAAATATTCTTTAACAACATCTTTCGTCATCATGGGCTGCCAAAAATAATTGTATCAGATAGGAATGCTAAATTCACCAATCATTTTTGGAGATCTCTCTTCGAACAATTGGAAACAAAACTTGCGATGACAACTGCCTTCCACCCACAAACTGATCGACAAACTGAAAGGATAAACCGAACCTTGGAGAAAATACTACAAGCCTACACCACATATAAACAAAATCAATGAGATGAATACTTGCCTGCTGCTGAATTTGCATACAACAATTCGAAATCACCATCTACTGGACACACACTATTCAAGCTTGACTGTGAACAACACTCCATCATACTGGTATCACTTGCAACAAAAGTCATCAACACACCTGCTATGAATGATCTCGCTCAACACTGGGACAACATAATTCAAATGGCAAAGGATGCTCTAATGACAGCTTAGGATCGACAAAGTCTATATGCCAATAAACACTGTCGCCATGTCACTTACAACATTGGGGATAAAGTTCTCTTGTTGGCACAAAACATTAACAATCCTGTGGATAAAAATCGACCTATGAGGAAACTTATACCGAGATTTCTGGGACTATTTAACATCACTGCTGTCATCTTACCAACTGCATATAAATTAGACCTGCCCACAACAATGAGGATACATCCTATCTTCCATGTTTCAATGTTAAAGCCATACAAGGAGTTACCAAATGAGTTCTTACGTGCTGTACCACCACCACCTGTCACTATACCTGGATCTGATAAATCAGAATATGAAGTTAAATCTATCTTGAACAAGCAAATCATTCGAGGAAAAATACAATATCTGATAAAATGGATGGAATACCCATTACACGACACTACCTGGGAACCTGAGGAAAACTTGAAAAATTCTCAACAATTGGTCAAGAAATTTGAATCGATAAGGACATCAAATCTTAAGGAGGGAAGAATATAACAATTTGGGTCCTTAACCTGCCACATGACTTGGATACATGCCATGATCATCAGGGGTACTGATCACCCAAACTATATGGGTTTTGCAAGGGTAAATAGTATTATTAATAATGTTTATTATAATATTACCATATGTGATTGACAAGGGGTTATGACTATACTAATTTGGTACACAAGGAGATTTATTTACTATTTCTTTTCCATTTATTTTATTATGTTTATATTTACTATGTAGTTATGCATATGTCTTTCAAAAGGTTAAGCCTTATATAGATATATGTATAATATCTTATGTATTTTTATTTTATTTATTTATTTGAAAAAGGTTGTAACGTTGAAAATGTATTTAAGGATACCCTTTTGATCTTGAAATAAAGTAATTAATAATTTTACAACCATAAAATTATCCTGTTCATGCCTAAAAGTTTCTAATAAAGGGATTTTATTCTTGACTTTTACAGTAGAATATAAATAAAAATAAAAGGATAATAAAATAAAATATAATAATAATAAATAATAATTTTAATAATATATAATATATTAAATATATTAATATTATTATTCAAATATAATATAATTAATAAAAAATTAATTAATAAATATTATATTATTATAAGAATATATGATAAATTTAAATTTAATTTATTTTTTATAAACTAATTTTATTTGTTCTAAAAATTTTAATATATTGCAAAAATTAATTATAAAAATATTTATTTATTTATTTTTATAAATACAAGATTTTAAATATTAAAAATGAAATAATATATTAATTTTAATTGTTTTTTTTTAATGGTTCAATTTATTTATAGTAAATTTATTAAATTATTATTATATATCTTTAATATATTCAGATTTTTAAAAAACTTAAATTTTAAAAATAAAAAAATTAATTTAATTATTATATTTTGCAATTTAGATTTTAAATTATCATATTTATTTTTTTAAATTATTTCTAATTAATGTTTTTTTGCTATTATTCAAAAAGTGAATTTTTTATAAATTAATGTGTTTGAAAAGTTATTTATTTATTTATTTATTTATTTATTTTATATTTAATTTATTATTTATATACAGTATATAATAAATATATTGTTTTTGAATTTAAAAATATTGTATCTTTATATATATATATATATTTGATAAATATTAATTGTTATTTAAAATATTATATATATAATTAAATTCTTATAAATTATGGTAATTAATTGATAATTTTAGGCTTGTATATTATTGTCAGATGTTAGATATTATTCATGCAAGAGTCCTTATCGTTACACAAATTTGATGTTTTATCTGAATAAATTTGATGTGAGCATAATGACGACTTCAACACATTTGGCGTTGACTCATTTTTGTAAGATAGTGGTTCCCAATTCCATGAGTTTGTTGGATTTTTTTTTCACGAAACACATAAAGGTGCGGATTCATGGGAAAACGTTGACCTTTATAACATTTTATATATGGGTAATTATTTCATTGTATACGTATTATTTAAACAATAATGACTGAAAATCTTTCGTCGCTCTTCAAAGATAATTGCCCATGTTAATGTCAACAAACCATTAAACAAAAACTAAAACAATTGATTTATTTTATCAGTTTTCCTAGCGATACATACAGTACATTATTACTCACCAAAATTGCATTAAGTACTTATGATTTACGTACTGTGCAAGAATCCAACAATTTAATTGGTTGATTTGCCTGATAAACAAATCACTAAATATTGAATTCGAGAATTAGGATCTTCACTTTCTGCTAATTACTATCCCCAAAAGTATAAATTTACGATCTTTACGTTCGTTAAGCATTACACGCACAAAACTTCCAATTATCCTATACCTATACCAATCTTGTCGTTTATTTGTACACAAATCCATTCTTTGGTATCGTGTTTTGATCGACAAACGTGTTACCCGGTCTACGATGACGTCGAATTACAAAGGAAAAAAGAAAGTACGAGAATTAACCCCAAAAGTTAGTGACGAATTACTTTATGCGAGTTCTCCAAACACGATAACAGAAATGGACCTAAGCCAGAATACCTCGGATGATTTGGTTTATGAAAAACAAATAAAAAAAGAAATGCAGCGATATAAGCTGGAACGTGAGATGATATGTGTCTGGGGTGAGAATCGGGACCCACACGTTAGTACACATGTTACCGGCTGTAACAATTTAGTTACTAAAATTCTCCTTGGAAGTTTGACAAATAGGAGGCCACATCACGTGCGTTTCACTGACACTATGCTAGAATTAGAGTCGATCCT
>CAJVPV010000559.1:0-20839 GCA_910591835.1 Acaulospora morrowiae | reverse complement strand
TACTAGATATCTTTTGCATATCTATCATATTACTTTTTATATTCTACTTCATTTTACTTTTATTTTTCTTATTATTTTTTTTTAATGTTAAGGTAAGATATGTCTCATTATATTATTTTTCTCATTATTTATATAGTTCATTTTTCACTTTAATAATACATTAGTTTGAAAAGTTTGAAGAAAGATTGGATTGATTGTGAGTTGTTAGAATAGGGGAGAGAATAGGTGTTTAATTTTTTAATGATTGAATTATTAGTTGATAAGATGATAGAGGTATTGTTTTTCAGGAGTGAGATTTGTTGTTTAACTTCTTGAAGAAGATTATAATAATGAGTCTTTTTCAGAAAAAATATTTTTTAAAGATTGAGTTGGGATTTTTTTTTATGGTAATTTTTGGAGGATAAGTTTTTTGAATTTTTTGTAAAAGTATTTCCAGATGTTGGTTATTGGTTTTGGGTAAAAGTTTGAGAGTTTGTTTTGAAGGTTGAATTCAAATGGTTCCCATTGTTTGTCATTTAAGATATTTGTTAGATAGATTGTTCATTTTTTTCCATTATTTAATTGTTTGTTATGGCATAGTTTTAATATTATTTTGATTATTTTGTGGTCATTTTGAAAGTCAGCCTCGGTTGGATAGATGCTTGAGTTTTGAAGAAGGTGTAAAAGATTATTGGTAATTCAGATTTGGTCGATTCTGATGAATTAGAAAAGTTATTTAATTGGTTATAGATCTTTGAAGGGTAGAAGTTTGCTGAATTTTCACAATCAATTTTTTTGGGAGTAGAGTTAAGTCTCTCATAATTATGTGAGAAATATTTTTTTGAGAGTTTTTCTCAATTGTTTTTGTGATGTATTGGATAACTTTATTGCGAGTAGAGCTTGAGTGGGGTAAATAGATTTGGGAGACACAAAGTTTATTTTTGGTTTGAATTGAAAATAAGTTGATATTACGAATCCTTCAAAGGAAGTGGTTTTATAAAGGTGTTTGAATAAGTCATTATGAATTATGATACAGGTTCTTACTTAGCTTTTGTTCTTGTGATTGCTCCAGTGAACATAGTATTCATTGATTTTTTTTGGTGAGTTGCGTGTTTGTTGTAGTTTGGTTTCAGATAGTTCAAATATGTTTAAATTCTCTTGTGAGATGTGTTTTATTAAACATTTGAATTTAGTTTTATTATTAATTCCTCTTATATTTAAGGAGCCAATGTTAAGATTGGTATAATTGTAATGGAGAAGGTAAAGTTGATAATAGTGTGAAATTTTTTTTAATGTGGAAGTTGCTTAGTGGATTAGTAGATGGATTGGAATGAGTTGAAGAATTTGGTGAAAAAGACAGATTTGTTAGTGAGGATAAAGAGGAGATAGATTGGTCATTAAGTGAATATTCAATTATATTTTGTGTAAAATTTGTATTTAAGTTTGTATTAATCATTGAAAAAATTTAAAAAATTTTGTTAAGGGTTCAGGAAGTTCGATTTGTAGGATATAATCATTAGATAATTTTTGGAAACTAAAGTGTTCTCTTAGTTTATGGATTTTAAAAGTGAAGTTGTTATCGTTAATGATAGAAATTTCTATTTGGATATAGTTTTTTTCAAGGAATTTTTTTAATTCTGGAGAATTAGGAAGAGGAGATTTAATGGAGATTTGTATCCAGTTATTGGGAATTTTTGAAAACTGATAGAATTGGTGAGCTTTGATGACATTAGGGCATAAGTCAAATTTTTTGATAATAGGAAATTTGGTTCCTGCTTTTTTGTTTACTTTCTGATAATTATTTGGAAGAGAAGGCTTGTTTGTTGAAACTTGTTCATTGTTATTTGGAGTGTTCAGTTGAGTTTGGATTGGGGCAGATTGATCCATTCCTTGAAGAAAAGATTAATGAAGATATATTTTTTTGTGAGTGTTTTGAGAAGAAGAGTGATGTCATTTGGATTAGTTACTGGTAAAAGAATATTGGTTTCAATGTTGGCTTTTTCCAGTGAAGAAGAAAGTTTAATTTTGATAAAGAAATAATCATTGGGAAGAAATTTGAAAAAGTAGGTTTTTCTAAGTAGCATAATGATTTCTTGTAAAATAATTATACTATCTCTGGAATTGTAAGGGAAAAGATGTTTGCATTTAGGGTCTAGTAATTGGTAAGTTGTTGGAAGAGGTTTTTTAGGAGATAAAAGATTGAAATAAGAGTTTGGTAGTTTGGAGGAGACTTTGTATTCTTCGCGAAGGTAATTTTTGTAGTCTGCAAGATTGGTGAGTTCACTTCTTTTTTTGATAGGGAAGATATTTTTATATTTGATTAGAAGATCGTTAGGATCCTCAGGAAGGGGTAAATTTTCCTTGAAGTATGTATCTGGTAGTTTGTCGAATTTGTAATGGGAGCCAAGGATGCAAAGGGTAGGGATAATATGGGTTTTATCTGACATTGGGAGTTTGGTAGAAAATTTGACTTTAATTTGTAAAGGAATCTCTGTTGGTTCAGTAGATAAATTAGGAAGGAAGTCATTTAGGAATTTTTTGAGTTCGTCTCTAATAGAGATGTACTCAAGAGTAAAAGAAGGTTTTTTGATGAAAAAATTAATTAAGTAAGTTAGGAGGCTTGCTAATTCATAATAAGGAGTATTTTTAATGTTAATAGTGTACAGATAACTAATAGATAGAATTATACAAATAATGAATCCAATTTTTTTTTGATTTGAAAGTTAATGAAGTAAAGTTTGTTATGAAAATCTTGTTTGATTTCATTGAACTCTTTTTGATGGGCTGGCATAAGGTTTCTGTTTTGAGTAAAAGAACTGAAGAATGTATGATCTTTGAAGCTAATTTTGTTTATAATTGCTTTAAAGTAATAAGATGGATAATTGGGAAGTTTGAGAATAATGTCGAGAGTTTGAATAATAATTTGGATATTGTTTGGGGCTGGAAGAAGATTATTGACTAATTTTTCAGTGTCGAGTTGGAGGGTCTTATATTGTTTGTTATCTCTGATTTCTTGAAGTTCTTTATAGACTTGTTGCTTAAAAGAAGAGGACCAAGTATATGAAGAGGTTTTAGTTTGAGAGGAAGTTTTAGTCAATTCATTCAAGTCAACGATGTCATCGATTATCATGAAATTTGATTGGTTTGTAAGTTGAATTTCACTTATTTCTATACTGAGGTTGGATATGATTATAGAATTGTCAAAAGGAGAAGTTGGAGTAACAGTTGTTTTATTGGTTTGTTTGGGGTAGGGTTCAAGCCAGATAATTTCATTGGTGTATCAGTTGAAATTTTATTGGTGGAAAAGTTACTGGATTGAAGCAAGATTGACGTGATAGACAATTAGAATACATGAGGTATTGTTGTGTTTAATTGATTGTCACTCCCTTTTTGAGAAACAAGGAAAGTAATGGATAGTTGATCGTTTTCAGTGATAAGCTGATTAGGGTTTTTTGAAGTTCCTTGAGAAAGAGAGAGAAATTCTTGAAGACAGTTGTAAAGTTCAGTGTTAAGTTAAGTTTTTTCCATTTTTTTGACTATATTACTAATAAATTAAAAGTTAAGAGTAATGTTTTTTTGGTTGGAGAGTTGGATGCAAGTTTGGGATAGTTTTCTTTGGTCTTTTTTGTTTTTGTTTTTATATATTTTGGTTATAAAGATTAGAATACGGATGTTATCGATAGTTCCTGTTTTGACGATTTCCTTAATGTCTATTCCTTTTTAACAATGAGAAATTGATTAGGAAAGTTTGTTAGGTTGGTAATACAGAGAGATCTTGCAAATTTTGTTCGGATGATTTTATTGTTGCTGAGATCAAGGTAGTAAATTTGAAAGAGTTGGTTTCAGTTCTGATGAATAGTAGCATATAGGAGCTGTTTTTTGTTACTGTTTGTTATAGAGTGCTCCATGGTAGGAGTTAGTTAGTGGGTGAGAGCACTTGGAAATAAGGATGGGTCCCTAAACTATTTAGCATATAAAATTTCGCAGATCAATTATGTTCCTTTTGAAGGGACATAATTATTTATTCATTACTTTAATAGGGACATAATTCAAAAAACACTTGAATCAAGTATCCTAAATTGCAAAAAACCTTTGTAGGTAGTTTTTTTTTAATCTTATATTTAAAAAAAAACTTTTTTAATAGTGAAGGACATTTGAATTATATCCTCATCTTTAATTTAGGAACCCATCTTTAGATATACTCCACTTCTTAAATTTAATATAAATTTAAAAATCAAATACAGAATCGAAGAGAATCATTAGAATCTTTACTTCAGATCAATCAGATATAATTATTAATATTTTTTTGGAATAAATTGAATGTTTTTGCTTTCAATTGAATAGTTGATTCTGTTTTTGTTAAAATTAATAGTTCAAATAATATCTCTAGACATTGTAAAAAGTTTCATATACAATTTTTTTAAAATTTTGTAATTGTTTTTTATTATATTTTCTGATTTGATTATTGACAAATATCCTAATAGTTGTTTTGTATCCAGTTTATTGCATCTTCAAATTGATATATTTCCTAATGAAATATATATTGGATATAATGAACTTTTTTCCAAAGTATCACAATTTGTTATATTAAAATATAATATTGAAAATAATTTAGAACCTGACAGAATAGAATTCTTTGTATTTCTTTAACAGTTACAATTATTTTGTTCTTTATATTTTTTTCTTTACCATTTTATAAATAAATAAATTATAAGCAAAAAAAAATTAAATATTTAACAAAATTCTCTTTCTGCTGATCCTTTTGCCAACCTAAAAAACAGATATTTTCAAAAGATTTTTTGTCTTTATGATAATAAAACCTATACACTTTCCTTAAAAACAATACTAGTTTTAACCAGCTGAGCAAGCAAAAACTATCACTTGTTTTATTTTTCTTTTTCAAAACACTTTTCTTGTTTATTTTTGTGACTAAATACAAGAAATCCATCTAAAAGGTTTACAGCAAGAACACCTTTATAGGAAGAAAACTGATAAGAAAAAATACCCTCCAAAGACCTCCAAAAGATTCAAGAATCCAAAAAAACAAGAATAAAGAAATCTTCAGTTTTTCCATTATCTCTTTGACTTTCCACTTCTTTTTTCTCAAGCATGCTTCCTTTTTTCTGGTTTTTCTGGAGAATTTTGTCTGCCTCAATTTAACTCTGAATTTTTTGGTCACACCAAATCTCCTGAAAGATAATTGGTCAAGGTCACGAATTGGTTGATCACATCAGCCACAGAAAAAGTAAACAAGACACGTACTCCTCACATGTTCCCAGTCGTGCAACACCAAACTGATGATATGATTGGTTCTTGAAAGAGTTGAATAGTTTTAAGTTGAAGTTGTGAGAAGAAAAGAAGTAACATCTTTTTGTTTCCATTCTTTTACTTTCTTTTTTTTCTTCTCTATTCTTTCTTGAGGACAAGAAGTAGCAACAAAATCTAGGTTCTATCCCAATCTGGTAACAAGTTGAAGTACCGATATCCATCCTGAAAATAGTTGGAGAAAGGGATCTTGAAACTATTCATTGATTGAGTGAAGCTATAATTCCAGAAGACATAACTTGGGAGAAAAATCAACAATAGAAAACTAATATCCTTTATAGTTAGAAGTCTTTAAGCATAAAGTTTCAAGAAATACTCTTCTGGAAATATCTTTAAACATTCTTGAATATCAACTACTCCATTGGAAATTAAACAATTTAACTGGTCACAGGTGGTGAGAAGTGGGAATCCATAAGGGACTTGGGTTTTAAGTACATTGAGATAACCTTTTCAATGATAGTTAGAATAGATGATGACTTTTTTTTCCTTTTCTCTTTGTCAAAAAAATTATTTTTTATTTCTTTTTCCTCTTGCATAGTTTCTACAAGAGAGAAGTGACACAATTTGAATTTATAGTTGTAACTGTGGAGGTGATCTGCAGGTATTAATCCTATCAGAAGTTTGGAATCTTAATTCCATCCTTTAAAGGAACAATATATCACCTCCATAAATCATATCTAGAGGTTTCGACTAAATACAGGTGAGTTGAGTTGAGGAAATTTGTATTTTGCATGTATTCTTGTATATGTAATGATTCTTTATAATTTAATAAATATTTAACACCAACCTGATTATGGAATTAAAAAAAAAAAATTTAAATATTTAATAAAATGATTTAATTACCAGATTATTTTGATATAAAATTTCAAATTTTTCTGCAAAATCTTAAAAGATATTAGAAATCTTATAACAAATTTTATCTATATTAGTAGTTATTTATACTTGAATTATTGTTAAATACTTGTTAAATATTTTTTATAGTCTATTTACTACTTAATAACATAATAGAATATTTATTTCGAAATTGATATTACATTCTCCTAATCGTATTTACTTTACTAAAAATTTTCTTTTTATAGTAATTTTTATCAAGAAAAATGTTTTACACTTTTTATCACAAGTGAGCTTCAGCTTAAGAACTCAAGAACTTTCAAGACAACTGGTGCAGTAGGATGAGACCTCTGGTCAAAGTCTACTCAAGTTTGAGAGTCTTGCTTATCCTTCGGTTACATAAGAAAAAGCTTGTGGCAGTTCTTATTTTTTTTGTTCTCTTGCACCCCTTCTTTTACTTATTATAACATAAAAACCATCTACATTAATACCATTATACATGCTAAGTCAAATACTTTCCAAAAAATACACTCAAACAGAGTTATTGGATCTATTGTTTGTTTTAACACAACCTTTACATATAATCTTATCATAATGACAACTACTACGTCATTTCAAAATTTCCAAAACTTTTTGACCAAAAAACTGAAATCAGTTTACCCTCCAGATGATCATTACTCTCCAATTATTCAATCAGATTTTGTCAAAACAACAAAGAAAAAACTGAATTTGTTTAAATTAGTTTTCTAGCACAACAACAACAACTATAACAACTAACAATATCATATGTACTCTACTATTTATGGTAATCAAAGAGTTGAAGAGATGGGACCATGCACCTGTCTGGAAGCTTTTTTGGAGAAATAATTGGATTTCTACTTATAGATTTTATAGTCTATTCAACTTAGTTTTAGTTTTAGTTACTGTTATTATTTTCTTTTCATTTATTTTATATTCAAAAAATTAAAAGATTTCATAAAATTTTGTCGAATAAGTAGATATAGCCACTACTCCACTATTTAATATTTTAATATTGCTTTTGAAATTTTTTTACAATATTAGTTAGATAGTGATCAAGTAGGCAAACTAACATTTAACTTGTTGTATGCAATACACACCCAAGAGATGTTGTTTTTTTCACAATATATATCTACAATATACAATTAAATAAAGAAATGATATTTATCTATTGGAAAAAAACCTTTCAAAAAAATAATAATAATACTTGTATAATAAATTATTTTTTGGGATATTTACTTTTTTAGATAACAGAAATAATGTTAAATTTATAAAATTTTATAATAGTATTGTAAATTGAAATTTTATCATATCCAGTTTTTTTTTTTATAATTGCTTTTTTTAAATTATTGACTTTATAAAAACCAATAATTTCTTTATATTTGAAATTTATCAGTTTTAGTTTTTTATTAAAATATATGACTATAAATATTGATTTTAGTGATGGTCCTAAACTTTTGATTAAAAAATATATATTTAACAATTAATTATTATTTTTATCTTTATCTAACTTAAGAAAAAAAAAATTCATTAAATTTTTATAAATTTTATAAAAAAATTTATTATCATCATTATTATTATATTTATCACTTTATTATTATTATCATTATTATCAAGAAATTTTAATTAAATAAAACATATGGATCAAAAAATTGATAGATTGCAATTTAATTAAAAGTAAAAAAAATTAAATTAAATTAAATAAAGTAAAAAAATTTTCAAATTATCTTGATAAATTAATTGTATAAATTTAATTTCCTAGTCACATTTGCGTCTACGAGATTCAGTCTAATATCGATAATCACAATATATCATGGGTGCTGTATATAAAATATTATTATTTCTATTTTAAGAAAGTTTTTATTTAATTAAATTCATTATTTAATACATTAAATAGTGTCAGTATATGCCATTAATATTTGCCTAAGCCAAACACATGTTTTTTTTCTTTAAATAAATAATTTCAGACAAGGACATGTGAATTTCAACTTTCTTGTGGCTTTGAGGAACGAATTATTTCTTAGATAATTGATATTACGTAAGGAAACAGAAAAGCAAGTTCGTGTCTCATGCACGAATCTGGTGAAAATTTTAGCAAAACCATTGAGATGTCGAATGCTTTTATTCTACGAGACTAGGGTTTGAAATAGAACACTCATGGCGTCTTTGACACCGGTCGAATACACTTCCAAAATCTTTCATAACATCGTAGTCACGCCTGCACAAGAATTTCACCTACTCAACGAATTGGTAAAATCAGCCGCAGTTGCCATCCACAATTCCAACTTTAAATCCGGATTCACCTTCGAGCACGTGGGTATGCTCCTAGTCACAAGTTCCAATGTGAAACTCTTGGTGCACAGCGGTCCGATGTGCGGCACGGTGATAGACCTTTTTACTTTCGAACTCGCGAGAAAGTATCGTATCACCGAATTCTACAAACCATTGGATGGAGTTCGGGTTCGTGACTTTTACGTGACTTCCGGTGGAAACAAACCTTGGGGGTGGGGAAGTGATAAAGCTGGGATGTGCACGGATTCGGTGTGGAGGATGTTGGAGACGTTGTTCGACGCTAAGGAGGGGGTCGAACTAAGATTTGAGTGGGCCGATAAACAGCACGGAAGTTTTCTCAGTAGTTTCTTGGTGGACATCTCGTACTTCTGGATCATGAGACTGTACTTTGGAAATAGGAC
Organism: Acaulospora morrowiae; assembly: GCA_910591835.1. Classification (NCBI taxonomy): domain Eukaryota; kingdom Fungi; phylum Glomeromycota; class Glomeromycetes; order Diversisporales; family Acaulosporaceae; genus Acaulospora; species Acaulospora morrowiae. The sequence continues at coordinate 11,993 of CAJVPV010000559.1, read as the reverse complement.
ATGATTCGCTCTGTTCTATTCCGCTGACATTGACATTCATCGAAAAAAAAGTCTGAAATAAAATTTATTTTTACGTGCAACTACAATTTTATTTATTCACAAGCTAATGTTCGCGAATAAGAGAGATGAGGTAGAATTACCACCATTTTTCAAACAAGATTCTTTCCTCATTCATGCCGGCCTCTTTTAAATATTTTATAAGATCATCTTCCATTTGAGGAGGTCCACACAAGAAACACTTCAATCTGTCCATGTTAGCTCGTTCCCTTTCAACCAATTCATTCAGGATTGCTTGATCTATCCTTTGCCGATAATAAAATTCCGTTCCAAAATTTACGATCGGTAATGAAGGTGGATCATCTCTCGTCAAGAAATACTTACATTCCAATACATTTGACCATACGCTTCGTAATTTTTCTATTCGGTCATAAAATAATAATTCGCTAAAGGTTCTAGCACTATACAGCAATCTGATTTTCTTTATGTGTCCGTCGATTTCACTTTTCCCTTCATTCTTTCGATCCTCATCATCACTTTCCAAAATAGTTCCCAACATACTAACCAATGGATTTATTCCGACTCCACCGGCGATGAGCACGACACTCTCCGTTTCTTCCTCAAGTTCTTTCTTCTTATTCCACACGAAATCTCCACCAACCCTAACCTCCACGGAATCACCGATCCTGGCACTCTCATGAAACCATTTCGCGGGTGGGTGAGTCGAATATTTTATAGCCAATTCAAATGTCTTCGCGCTAGAGTATTGTGATGGCGTGGAGGTAATGGAGAAACCACCGACCACGGGAACAGAAGGGATGAATACGTCGAGCCATTGTCCGGGAAGAAAGTGAAATAAGGCGATGGATGAAGGGAGGGGACGGAACAAGAAGGTTTTTATGGTCTGGGTGGCATCTTTTATCGAGATTATTTCCGCGGGAATTTTTGTCTTTAACAAAAATTTCAAGTTCCAAATGAGTCATCGAATAAACATCACGAGGTCACGAACTCTTAAGTTGAGTTGAAGAAACCTTTTGTCTTTCAATATGACCGGTTCTCTCGAGGTGATTGGTTTTATCCAATTGGTTCGTTTCCGTGTGCACTTTTCGTTGAGCCATGACAAGCGATCCGATGGCGAAAGAATGATTCCGAATTTCTAGTGCATCGGGATCAATTTGATGAAATTGCAGTGATTACGTGTTAATCACCCATTTGCCCATAAAAGTTTATGGGTTGATGGATAGTAGTGAAATTTAAATCAAGAGAATACTTTGGCGCGAGAAATGACTACACTCCGAAAACGCGAGCCAACAAAGTGTCGGGTACAATTTCGAGTAAAATTTGAGGCCACGCAAACAAGTTGTCTCTAGCATGCCGAGATGTGTTATCCAGTATTTTTGTTAAGAAAAGAAAGTTGAATAAGGTGATGTGGAACACGAGAACGGTGAAGTATGGTAGTAGCGACAATGAAAAATTACTTCTTAAGGAAGTTATAACGGTCAAAAAAAAAAAATAGATTCGGTCTCGAACACGACTTTTGTTTGTATGTTTGTTAGAATTAATTGTTATCTTATCATTTCGACATCTTGTCTAACATCAAATATGGAGGGACGAACGAACCGATTTCCGTCCCTTCTAGTATCTTGCCTTATGAAACGTGCAGTATATGTTCGTCCCTTCATTTGAACATATAAAGACAAATTGTGCATGGCATACATCCAGTTGATAAGAGAAATTGATACGTGACACCTGTGTAGTACGCGCGCTATCAAATCAATTGATAAAATCACTTGCATGCGTCGTGCTACCATACTCAATAAAGCAAAAATTCATAGATAAGATAAGCAAGCATTACCATAAAAATAGGACAGTAGAAAATTACCATATTCCACGTTTCTACGCCATCTTATCTGCGTAAAAAAAGTTGAAAATTATTCCCATAGGCGTCATGATAGATCTGAACAGAAAATTCACACACGCGAATATTATGATATCAAAAAAAAATTTTTTTTTTTATCTTTATCGAACATCTCTTCAATCTAAGGTGATTATACATAGAGAACTCGAAAAGAAAGCTTAATCATCCTGATAGGAATTCATTTCAAGTAATATTACACATAATGGATTTGCAAACAGATAAGAATAGTGCAATAAACAAACACGGAGATTACAACTTACACACCCTGAATACATCATATCACATATTACATATTGCTTACGTTATACGTTATGCTCGCTCTGGTTACCACGGAATAAATCACTTGACTTCTGCAGGGTCACGCCTTTCTGCCTATCCTGCTATCTGGGATCAAATGGGCGAATCAATTTGCGAAGGATCGTCACGCGCAAAAGATTGGACGTTTCCCGTGGCATTTAAGAATCACTCTTTCTGGCATTAAAGTCGCAGCGTGTCGGAAGCGACCGAAGTTTTAATCGATCAATTGGGTTAGCGTGAGTTTCAGGCTTTGTCAGAAAAACTCTCAAAGATCGCTTATCTAAATGAACAATAGTGATACTGTGAAATTTGCGTTACATTTGATTTGCATGTCAAATTTTACTGGGAACCTAACCTTATTCCAATTCCAAGTAAAAATATAACCAACGCTTTCGTTTGATCTACGTTGACACAATCAATTATCACCCGGTCCAATATCCACGTTTATTATGACATCCGAACTAGGTTTATTTGGAGATAGCCAAACCCATTCGAATCTAATCTATTCGATATTTACAGACTTTGTGCAAAAACTTTTAATTAACTTTACGTTGCAACAAGAAAAACTGTAAAAATCCTGTGTATATATGGATACACATAATATTTATAATAATTATAATAATGTGGGTCACAATAATTTCTTTAAGAGAAAAATCCATCAATCACGTGCATTAAAAAGAGGCGAATCGGGCATCAATGAAGAATCCAAACCGCTAATATCACAAATGTACTGTATTATGTTATTGTTTTTTATGTAATGTACGAAATGAAATTGCACAAATATTATTCCAATTAAGGTTTACGAGATAATGATAGATACGTACGAACTCTATTCTAAATGCTGGTGCGAGGTCAGATAGACGCACAGGTGGGACCACAAGCAACATTATAAGCGTGTCCTGTTTTGAACCAATTCTCCGAAATTATTTCATCAGAAATCCATTTAATGTCTATATAAAAATTGCATCTATTTCTGACATCTAAGTACACATTCGTTCTTTCGGTCACCACATGATAATGTTTGTTTACACCTTCCATAAATCGTGATTGCCTCTACTATCAGCAAATGTAATAAATATTTTAAAATTTATCCTAACATTTCAAAATTTTAATGACTCGACAATCTTATCGTAATTGTTTTCTTGCAACCTGCCCCTAAATTTCAGGACCGTGGTACATCCCAACCCAAAAACATTATAATCTGAATTCACCTTTGAATTTATTATCTCGGTAAATCAGAACTTCAAAACTTTTTTCTCCTTGCACTTCATCCTTTACCGCGCAAGGCACGAGCATGAATTATTGAGAGCGCACCTGCAACGTATTTGTATAGTTTTCACCAAAGAACTCGATTTACCTTTCTTTCATAATAATAAAAAAAGACCGTACTGAACGTACAGTTCTGGTCAAGACCACCTTCATTTAAGATACTAATTATATAAACGCATTCACATTCACACTCACACTCACTCTCACTCTCACTCTCACTCTCACTCTCATTACCCCCAGCATTTTTCTCACTTACCTGTTAAACTCGTTCCATCATCATCCTCATCCTCATCGAAAAAAATCAAAAATCACTATACACACGTGCACGCTTAGGATAGATAGATGGATTCTTGGATACTTTTTATGAGCATAATAGTCTGCATTCTATGCTTCCAAAATATTTACGTTCAAAAGAAACGACGCAGTCAAATCCTATCCTGGTACAGCATCTCAAATTTTATGATAGCTCTCTCCTATGTCATCGCTGGAATCACCCTAGATAATGATTTTAAACTTGACGACAATACGCCCACTTTGAAACACGTTTGGTGTGGTATCAGTGGCTTACTGCTTACGCTGTCCTCCATCTCAAATTACGGTGTGGCGTTGGCTCTCTCCATTGAATTTTTTACCTCGCTAAGGTTAACCAATCCCGCAGCCCGACAAAATATATGGATCAAAAGGATTAATGTTATCCTGACATTCTTCATTCCGATACTCAGCGTTATACTAAGTATCATGGTGTTGATGGCAAGTCATGATCGAATATTTGAGACCATCGACACCGGTGGGATTTGTAATGTCGCGTCACATGGATCAAGTAGGGTGGCCCTGTTCGTTTTGAGAATTCTTCCGGAATATCTGCCAATCTATCCGTCTTGTGTTTTATCAGGTAAGGCATCTTGTGTCCCGGAAATATATATATATATTTGTGAGTGATCATATCTAACTTTTTTTCCATTTCAAAAATGTTTAGTGTTAACATTGTTTCCCGTCGCCAAAAAAATATTTCGTTCTACCCGCATACGCGAAAGCATAACGATTCCAATGTCCATAATAAAGCAAAAATCCTCCGACTCGTCATCCACCAGAGTCTCCCGACCAACCCGAGCAGGTCCCCCGCCTAATTCCACAGGTGCATCGAATGCTAAACCCGTGATTCCTCGAAATGCCCTCGTTCGCATAGGTCTTTGGTGCTGCCTGCTCATAGTCTTATGTAGTCCCATGGCAACCATGATGATGTACTACCATATTCGCTACCTCATCGACGGCAATCAATCTTATGAATTGAACCATCTGCCGAATTCTGACAGCTTCCTGTCAAGAAATCTGAATTCATTACTCATGTGCTTGAATATGACTTTGTTCCTGGCGTGTTTTGGTACTGGTGAATTTGCCAACAAACAATATCAGGAACTGTGGTCGAAAATCTTTAGAATTTTATTTTGCGGGTATGTGTCAATCTCCGATCGGGTATTTCATCTATCCACGCGACAAACACTAATGTGTCTCTTTCCTTAACGGAACAGTAGATGCGAAAGGAAATCTGATCATCTTCCTATTTCATTTGACATCGTCATTCCACCATCATATCGATCAAACTCCAGTAATCGTGTAAGTCCATCCGTTTCATACGGTTCCACTCCAAGTTCACCGCCGCCCGTCTACGGCAAATTTCACAAGACCACTTCCTACTTTGTGCCCTCTGACGTTCGACGTGATTCCGCCGCATCTAACATGAACACGACGGTGATATCGTTGGATCCCCGGTACCGTCGCATGCCACTTAAACACTCACAATCTTCACATTGCTATCAACATTCGTTGATCACCATTACTACCACCACCACCACCATCGAAGTTAGTAGTTTGGACGATTGGCCTCCAGTGGAAAATTCCATCGCCAACATTGAAGTTGATGGTTTGAACAATGCGAATTGGCCTCTAGTCGAAGGTCCGTTCGTGAACAGTGGGCAACCCGTTTATGACATGGAGAATTCCTACGGTGACGGAGACAAGCGTGATACGAAACATCATGACGACAACAGATGTAAAGAAAATGTGACGAATAATGGTGAATATGATGAAAGCCGTCCGTTGAGGGACGAAAAGACCTTGGATACTTCGGATCTGACGATTGCGATACCCGAGAAAGCAAAGTTACCCCCATGACATTTTGATTAATCTTCGTGTTTATTATACCCAGTATATATACATATTAATTTATTTAAAGATGTTCTTTGTGGGTGTGAGAGGCAAGTCTTCCTTAGCCGGCCTCTTGTTTCTTGTACTTATTTCTTTTTTTGGCATCTAAAATTGCATCATGTAAAAATCAATCTCATTCACGGAAAACAAATCCCTACACTTGTATAGATTTTCCTCTTCTCTATAATCTTAATATATATGCATCTTGAAGACACCATCGTCTTTCAGCCTACTGTTCATTCTTTTCCGATTCACAACACGAATATATACTATGTATTCCCTTTTTAATTTATTTATGCCTTTTTCTCACAAAGTTCTTTCGTGATTCATGTAATTCTTAATCTGTAATCTGTTTGTAATAATAAATGTGCATAATAAAAACATTCTAATTCAAAATGTGAACATCTCAGCATGTTCCGAACCTAATTTGAGTCAAAATGAATGGACGAATGGGTGAATGAATGAACAATGATCTGTGATCTCCGTTTTATTTACCTTGCTTATCCATTACGTACACTTGTGGCTAAGAAGGTTCTAGAAGTTCGCCGCTCCCGGAGTTTCTTATATAAATGTGCACGTGCACTGTGCGTAATAAACACAGGTTTCCCACGAAATTCTCATCGTTCTTCTACTACTTAACAATTTTTATCAAGCCACAAAACACCGCACGTTCATCCAAAATGACAATTAATCTATTGGAAATCTTATCCAAAGATTATAGGACTCTTTTGGAAACTGGTGACTTTGCGGATATTATTATCAAGGTCAACGACGAAACATTGTTACAAGCTCACTCGCTCGTTTTGAAAGCTCGGTCTTCATATTTTCGCGCAAAACTTGCCACGGGTTGTTCAAATGAGGATATAGAACATGGGAAGCAAAAACTAAGGGTCGTCTCGTTTAACAAACCAAACATCTCTCCGAAATTATTCAGCGTGCTCCTCATGTAAGCTCCTTGAGAAGGAAATGTGTATGCTTTTTCACTCTCGCCTTCTAACGTGCCGTCAATTTGACGTCAGGTACATATACTTCGGAACAATCGAGCTTTCCCAATACAATGTATCGGAAGTTATCTATCTTTTGTGTGGAGCTCGCGAATTATGTCTCAATGAGCTATGTGACTATATTCAGGACTACTTTATTAACCAAAAAGAACTCGTTAAAAGACATTTCTTTTTTGTAGCCAGGGCTTCATACAATCATTTCGAGAAACTGTCGACATTTTGTAACAATATCCTCAGAGAAGATCCTGAGACTTTTATCAATTCTCAGGATTTCATGATGTTCAAAAAAAAGGAGCTACTCTCGTTTTACAAGAATCATCCTAGTAACATCAGGGAAATCGTTTTGTGGGAAAAACTCGTCGAGTGGGGAGTTTCTCAATTCCCCCCCTTGACGCTTGATATTACTACGTGGACCAATGATGATTATAATTCTCTTAGGGAGTTGATGGATTCGTTCATTCAATGCATCGACTTCCAAAAGGTCTCTCGTAGTGAATTTCTGCAAAAAGTAAGACCATTCAAGAAACTATTTGAGGATAGTTTCTACATTGAGATCTTGGAACATCATACCTTCCCGGAGCTCTCTGATTCACCAACATTGGAGTTAACCACTCCGCCCAGCAGCAGTTCCACAAACACTCCCACAGAATCTTCATCCACCTCGCCAGTCCAACACCAATCACAACCCGCTCTGCGATCTCAACCACAATTCATCTCGGAGCCACCATTACAACCCCAATTCACTTCGCAACCGCAACCACAGCCACGACCGCAAATTTCCACGGGCAACGGATTGTTGAACAAAGTTTATGCAAAGTTAATCGTTCAGTGGATTAACGAAACAATGATGTTAAGTAAGGCCACTAATTATAATTTCCGTCTTTTAATTCGAGGCTCAAATCATGGGTTTTCATCAAAAGCGTTTCACGATAGATGTGACATGAAGGGTTCAACACTGACCCTCATCAATATTTCAAAGACCGATGAAATCATCGGTGGGTTCAATCCTTTGAATTGGGTGTTAGACCGATCCAAAGGTGTCTATCAGAAGACGAAAAATAGTTTCATATTTTCCTTGAACAAGACGGATATGGACAAGTCCATTTATAGTAGAGTGGTTGATGAGGCACACGCTGTCTATTCACACATCGATTTTGGCCCTTGCTTTGGGGCTAAGAAGTATGATCTAAAGTTGTATGGAAAGTTCGATGACGGAAATGGAAATTGTTGCAACAAGAAAAGTTATGCGAAGGGGATTAGAAGTAGTGGCGAAAGTTTTAAAGTGAAAGAGTATGAGGTTTACCAGGTGGTTAAGGTCCCTTGAGAATTGGCGCGGGCTCGTGCATTGGTAACAGTGGCGTTTATGTTGATTCTTGATCTTCATTTTTTTCTCTTGTTCGGTTCACTCCTTTTTCATGATGATTATTTATTTATTGTTTGATCGACTGATTGATGATGACTCCGCGGTTTGATAAAAAAAGAAAATGGGATTCTGATCAGGGAAAAGAAATATGATCAACTGTACACATTCGATACCCGTTATTAAAATAAAGGTCACATGTAAATTGCTAAACATGCGAATGCGATGGAAGTGAGTTGCGAATGAAACGCTGATGACACAAAGATCATCATGTGATATTAAAATATAAATAGATATGTACCGTAATATTATACAATTTTTATTAATTATATTAAATTTAAAATTAGTTCATGTTATGTATGCGAATGTATGTGAATCAACGCGATCCCCAAGTTTTTTAAACAATGTATCAATAAATTTAGTTTTTAATTAATTTAAAAGAAATTGATTTTTTTTTTAATCTCCACTCTATCCCTCTTGTCATACTCTGTAGACAGGTTCACATGTCAGGTGGTGTTTATTTATAGGAGGTAAAAGGTATATCACTTGTTTTCGGCACATTATACAAATTAAAATATATTGGTTAAAAACATTAGAAATTTTTTTAAAAAATGTATTTACAGTATATACATGGTAATTTCAAAATTTTTTAAAGCTATTTATTGTATAAAAACCTTTACACAATAACAAACAATTTTATGAAATCCTTGTCAAAAAATCTTTTCTAAATAAATTGATTTTTATTGAATTAACTTAAATGTGTGAAATTTTATTGAAAGTTATCATAAATTAGAAAAAATTCTTTTTTATATGATCTTTTTTATTTTGATATTATAATTGTTAAAAAAAATCTAGAAATTTATTTTTATAATTAAATTTAAAATAGTTATAAATAAAAAATTGTTAGATACAATATATACCGTATATATAATTATTTTAATTTATATATAGGAATTTAAAGTATTATTAAATTTTATCTTTAAACTTATTTAATTCTTTTTTGATCTGATTTTTTAAAACATAGAAGCTAATTGAAATTTTAAATTTAGTAATTTTCTAGAAACTAAATATTGATTAAAAATTTCAATAGCTAGAAACTTGCTTTTTAATTTTTTATCTTTAAAAAAAATTTTTTTTTTCAATGAATTTTTTATAAAATTCATAAAATTTGTTTGAAAAGTATTTATGATTCTTTAAAGTTTGATTAAATTTAGTTTAAATTTCATTATTAAGTAATAACTTTTATTTAAGAAACTTAATAATTCAAGTTTTCTTTACTTTCGTATTACATAATTTCCTTTTGCTTTTTATCTTTAATTAATTTTGATATTAGTTTTTTTTTAAATTTTTTATTTTGTTTTTCAAATTTAACTTTGTTATTTATTATTTAAAATTCTATATTTATTTATATATATTAATTTAATTATTTTAAATTAAAATAATAATAATTCTTCTTTGCAAATAATACAAGAATTGATTCAGTCAATCCAAGATATTTCCTAGACAATTTTCTATATATTATATTAAATATTCTTTATTGGTACCTATCAAACTATACTATGAAAATAAAAAACAATAAAAAAATACTCCAAGAAGTTTTCAACTATCCAAAAAAAATAATAAAGATTAATATCTCTTCAATAGTATTAAAATGTCTTGATTACTAATAAACAATAAAATAGACTTGGGATGGACAACTTCCCAAACTACTAAGTTAATGAAAACAATGGATTGTCTTACAAAAGTTAGTGAATAGCCTTATCAATTTGTGGAACGTCAGGAGACACGAATGGAAACAAAAGAAAAAAAAGATGTTCACTGGGTTAAATCGTGCAGATTTGGAGTAAATAGAGAAGACTCACCTTCGTGAATGAAGTGCTATCTGCCAAAACTAACAAATAGACAGATGAGAAAAAAACTGAATATAGTAAGTAACTATTTTGGAGGCACTGCAGCAGATATTATAAATATCATCGGGTATCCTATGTTATTTTATATTGTGTCCTCCAAACAAAAATAACAATGGCAAGTGGACTTTTCTTGTTTAATAAAATAGTGTATGTTTATAAGTTCTGGATGTTTTTAAAAAGGACTGATCCTAACAGTGCTTACTCAAAATATTTGCAAGTGAATTAAAAGGAGGGATGTTATCAGTGCCTACTATACATGTGGCGTAAATTATTTTGCTGTTGACTCAATTCCCAAAATCCTCAAAAATAATTGCATCATGACTCAATTATTTATATGTTTTAATAGTGACTCAATTAATTGCGTCAAATAATTGCATCAATTGCGTCAAGGATCTATGAATTTCAGCAACATGTATAGTGCCTACCATTAGGGACGCAATGATGTTAGGGAAAGCAATTAATGTGACAGGGTGAATTAAAAGGCTGAAGGCGCTATATCCTATACTGAAAAAGAATCAATTCCGTATGGTCATAGTTAAGGATCCTAACGATTCTTCTCGATTTTGTATTCAATTCTCAAGTTTATATTAAATTTAATAGGTGGAGTATACTCCACCATCATTTTTAATAATATTCCAAACCCCATACGATTCTGTTCAATTCTATTTGATTCCAATTTTCGGAACCATAGTCATAGTATAAATAGGTTAGGGTACCAATCGAAAAAGTAAAAAAAAAAAGTCATTTGTAGAGAAAGCCACCTGCTTATGATGATATTGATAACATTCTGTCAAATTGTATAATCGCTATGATAAAAAAAAAACATCAGAATCAGAAGCAAACACTACCTAAACAGGAAACAAGTACTCATGGAAAGAAAATCATCACGAGGTGTTAAGTAAAGGTCCTGATCTCGAATGAAAAGACTAAAAAGGTACTTACTGATGAAATCGATAGTCAGGGATCTTAAAATGCAGATGACGAAAACACCTTATGGAATAGAGGTCTGTGTGAGAAAGGAAAGATGAATAAATATAAGAAAGAATGACTTATATTCTTTGAGTAAGATGAAGGAGATACATAGTAGTTCTAACTCCAATAATAAAATATGACCGGAGATATCAGGCCCCACCATGTATCCCTCCAATTGGAAGAAATGTTGATGATAGTAATCGAGGAAAATCCAAAAAAAGGATTATGAAACTGAGAAGGAAGAGAAAATTGGAAAAAACAGATGGGAAAGAAGGCTACTTCATCAAAAAGATGTATGATGGACCATTGAATTACGCCCCGCCATGTATCCCTCCAATTGAAAGAAACGTTGATGATGGTAATCGAGGAAAATCCAAAAAGAGGATTATGAAACTGAGAAGGAAGAGGAAATTGGAAAAAACGGATGGGAAAGAAGGCTACCTCGCCAAAAAGATGCATGATGGACCATTGAATTACACCTCACCATATGGATGGCTTAATAGAGAGAATCATCGATACTGCCTAAATAAGACCAGTTAGAAGTTGTAAAAGGAAAGGTTGGGAGACTAGAGCGAACGTAGGAGTTAGGAGTGACCTAAATAAGTTAAAAATACACGATTTCAAATAATTATTTTTTAAGTTCATTATTACATGAATTTATTTATTACTGGTATTAACACTTTATAAATTTTACTTTTTTTTTTTTTTTTTTTTTTTTTTTTAGAGGCAAAGTGCATTACATGCGAACTTTATTAACTTAGCATTAAAGTTACAATCATTATATGAAGAGTCTGACTAACTATATTAACTATTCTAACCCTAGCACCGTCTCTAATTCTAACCTGGCTACCAACTAACACCCTGGAGGTGGGTTCGCAATCCAGGCGTGATCTATTTAAAGGGCATTTTGTTACTTGCCACCGTCATTAGGGTTCTTATCACATCTCACCTACCACCACCTGACTCCAGCTGCAGCTCAGACCAATTGATGTAGGTATGTACTCCCTAGCGAATGCTCCGGTTTGCCGCCGGTTGGACACTACCAAATCTAGGGACCATAT
>CAJVPV010000558.1:0-20847 GCA_910591835.1 Acaulospora morrowiae | reverse complement strand
ATATAATGTACTGACTTGTATGAGTCCTTAACTGCAACTGTAAAATTGGTATAAGGAATTTATCAATAAAGAAGAAGCGGTCACCGCACTTGTGCCTTAAAAAAAAAAAAAAAAAAAAAAAAAATTAAAAATATCAAAGTTAACAAATATAGTAACCTTATTGCCTTTAGAATTAATCTATTTTCAAAAATATTTTCAATAATAAAAAACTCTTACAAATTATATTCAGATCAATATTTAGACCTATACTATCTCAGATACAACTTTTATACTAAAGATATTTAACATATCTTTAAATGTGCAACAGTATTAGAAAAAGTCAATTAATTCTTCAGTATTCATAACAATATCTTTTATTCTAATAGTAATTACAAACCAATCTTATATATTTGACAGTTAGTAGAATTGATATATAATATTATTGACAATATATTCTTTACATTCAATTTTTTAATTGATTGAAACATTATCAAATCTATTTATACAATTCAATTTGAATATTTTCTTGTATTATAGCAAATATCTCTCTTCTTATTAGCATTAAATAAAATAATAATATCTTCAATATTTCAACAAAATTAATTATCAAGAATATAATTAAATTCAAATTATTTAATAACTTCTTTTTATTTTTATACTAATCTCAACCATTGTTAATCTATAATTATAGTTATAAACTTATATATTCAAAGTGGATATAATTTTTTCAAATATATTTCTAAACTAATATTTAATTATCTTAATTTTTTTTTATCCAATATTAAATAGATAATCATAACTGTTTAATATACTGTAAATTAAATGATTACTATAGGCAAGCTAGCATTTAACTCATTGTATTCTTATATATAAAAGATGTTATTTCTTTTGCAATATATATTTAATATTATACAAATTAAATAAAGAAATGATGTTTACTTAAAAAAAAAATAAACAAATAAAGATTATGAATATTTTAATTATTTTGTAAGAATATTTTTTTACAAGTTCAAAGATATTAAAAAATTCAATATATTTTATTAAAAAATAAACATTTTGTTAAATATATCTTCATTACTTTATTATTAAACTATAAACTTCTAGTTTTAAACTATATATCAATTTATATTATAATAATTTTAAGATTTTTTAAAATATACTATAAATTATTTTTTTAAAGAAGCTTATATATAATTTAGTAATATGCTTATATTTATGAAAAAGTATTGAAATTTTTTTTTTTTTTAGAATTTATATCTTTTAATAAAAACTTTAATAATATAACAATTTTATTACTTTTACTATATCATTATTTAACTAGGTGAATGAATTACCGTTAAGGTCTGAAGCCTTAATTGAAAAATTTATTTATATACGATTTTAATTTATTTATAATTTTAATTTATTTATATTATTTATTTATTTGATAGCTTCTTAGTTTCCACGTGCCGCCACCATTATACTTGTAGACATGATAAATTATAAATTTTCTAATTTAAACAAGCGATTTTTAAGCATACCTTCCTACTTAATAAAAATTCACAGTTTATAATATAAAAACTATAAAAATAAAAGTTATGTTTTCAAATGAACACTAAATTACGTAGTTGATTGTCTTGTTTCTTTAGTTTTCTGTCTTGTGTGAGATGCATCATCATTACCATTGTGAATAATCTATCTTTTCTTAAAATCAATAAATTGTACAGAACCCGACGCTTTCTATTAGTATGTTTTTGTTTTTTGTTTTTTTAGATAAATTTCATATAGCACACTTCCCTTGAAAAGAATTACTAAATATAAAGAACATATAATAATAACGGATACATTCTTATTAGTTAGGTGTAATAGATAGGAGTTAAATTAATAGAAAAAAAAAGAAAGGACATTAAAGTAACCTACGAAATTTGTTTCTTTTCTGTGCAAAAGGCAGACGATCTTTGCTTATTAGATTTGGAATTATAAATCTAGTTAAGAATTAATTTAATTGTGATTATAAAGACTATTAGTAATTAAATTAAATAATTAACATAATGTATAACTTTGCAACTACGAATTCGATTGAGATCAAACTGTTTTATATTTAAATTAAACTATTTAAACTATATAGACTATATATAATTAACATAATGCATAACTTCGCAACTATGAATTCGATCGAGATCAAACTGTTCTATCTTTAAACTATTTAAACTATATAGACTATATAATTAACATAATGTATATCTTCGCAACTATGAATTCGATCGAGATCAAACTGTTCTATTTTTAAACTATTTAAACTATATAGACTATATAAGCAGACAATTTAATAAATAATGTGCTATATTCCTTCTATTTTTATGGATACTAAAAAAAAAATACCTAACTTTAAAATGCATGTCTAACTAATGAACAAAACCAGGATATCAAAAAGGCATGCCTAGCTAATGAATGAAATCAAAAACATCAGAAGTTAGCCTTAGAAACTAATGAAGAATGCAAAGCTCACCTTGCTCGCAAGCATGAACTATATAAACAAAAAACTGATAATTAACAGGATAAGTGAAATTATAAAAATACATTAAACATGTGAAAAAGACTCACATCTAATATACCAAAAGATCCGGAAAATCTCTTAACGTCCGATTGAAGGCTTCTATATAAATTCTGCAATACAATTAATAAACTTGAAAATAAACTCTGTACGATATATAATAAATGATTTCCACCTATAAATCTTTTCAAAGGGGAGTATCGTCATTGCTATCATGAAAAAGGTAATCCTAAGAAGTTTTCAGCAGGGAATAATATGGACCCAGGTAAGAGCCTTTAACTAACTATTTACATAACCTTAATTATAATATATATATATATTCATAGGTGATGTTTTGCAAGAACTTTAAGATCTAACTAATATTGAGAAAATGTTAATTGCTCAAGTTTTTTCTGTTACATTAGTTTACAATTTTCGTGGAGGGCAATTTGCATATTGTGAAAATGTTATCAGTTTTCCTCAAGACATATAAAAATTTGTGACCCACCTTCCGTGCAATCCATCATCATTGAAGGCACTTATTGTTTATTATCATCTCACTAACAGATCTACCTTTCGTGATTTTTACAGTCACTGAAAAAAAGTAACTCATATGCTATATTGATTAAAGATTAATAATATATTCTACAGAGACATTGAAATTGATGAAAATATATTATAGTCTTTATCTGAAAATGGTTCAATTGTTAATCAGCTTCTGCAACTTATAAGTGACGAGACACATAAAAGAAATTATACGTTGAAGTTGAACAAAATATAGATTTAAGTAAAATCGATAATAAAGGAAGCAAAAGTTATTATATCTCACAGACCTTTGTTCCATCTTTGTTACTTGGATGTAATGAAGATGATGCCATAAATAAAACCCTTAATCAAATGCAACAAAACTATTCGTCATATAAAAATCCATGGATTGATTGGCCACTAAAGATGAGTCCCTAAACCGTGTGATACTAAATGTCACCTGGTTTAGGTTATACAGTATGTAGATCAATTTAGGTTATAAAAGTTTAATAATCGAAACAGGTGACAAATAGGCATCATCTATTTAGGGACTCATCTTTATTGACCACATATTGAAAGTTTTTCAATTAATGAATTTAATACTGTTAGATACATGGTTTAGGTATTTTCAACATTTTTTCTTGAGATATGGCAGATTTTAATAGCCACAGAGTAAAGAATATAAAACTTACAGAATACTTTAAGTATTTTTTACTTTACAAAAATAATTAATTTGCTTGTCATTTATAATGATGCTATTTTGCATTAAATTTAATAATGAGATAAAGAGTATTATCAGAAGGTCATTTATTTGTTCAACAGAATTTGAAAGAAAAGCAACTTATTATTATCAAAGTCCCGGATTTAATAAAAAATAATAATAATATAACAAATCATATAATAAGATATTGTGAAGGTCTGCATGGCATACACCAGTATTGAATGTGTTATAGAGCAGAGCTAAAAGATATGCTAAAGCAGTTAGAATATTAAGGAATGATTTTTTTTACATTTAGTATAGTTGACTTGTATTGGTTTAATTTGTACCAACTTATGCTTAGTGGAGAGAGTTACAGTATATAGAAGAGACAGATAAAGATGCATCTAAATATAGATATAAAGATCTAATAAATAATTCTCATATTGCAATGTAATATTTTGAAAAGTGTTTTAAAATTTTCTTTGAAAAAGTTATAATATCAAATAGAATTTGATAGATTGGTGATACCATTTTGAATAGCAATATCAAATCAGCATTTATATATATGACATTGCAATACTAAAAGATGTATCAAAAATTAAATAGGAGAAAATGAACAATAATTAAGAAATAATAGAAGAGGTGGTACAATATTTAAACTTATTAGTAACAATAATAAATTCTGATCTAAATGCTCTATCACTTAGTCTTTACCCATATCAAAAGCACATTAAAGATCTTGATAATAACTTACAAGACTATATCAAATTAACAAATAAATTATAATAATATACATGTTGCAGCACTTCTAATTGCTTAAAGATTAATAAGAAAACTGGTAAACAGGTCTGCAGATTTGGATTTTCCAAAGAATTGTATAATAAAACAATTATATAGGATAATAATAGTTATTTAGAATTAATTATAGTTAAAAATGACTCTTTTTTAAATCTATAACATTGTATTCAATTTCAAGAATAAAGAGCAAATGTTGACTTGAAACCTATTATTACAATTAATAATATACCATATTATATTATGTCTTTAAATATATTAGCAAGAATAAATTATAATCTTTAGTTTTTTTGGAAGCATTAGATAAATCTTTTTATAAAAATATACCTGATAATTTAGCTATCAAAGCAATCCAAGGACTTCTTCTTTATATAATAGCAGAATATAATTTCTTTATACAAGAAACTTGTTATTATTTTCTTTAATTACTATTATGTTATTGTAGTTGAAGTTTTATCAACTTAAATCTTAATAAAAAAATAAACTTTCAGCTTTATAATAATAATAATAATAGACATAGTAATAAAAATAGAAGAACAGGTTCTTTACCTTTACAATGATACTGGTATTATCCTACAGAATTGCAAAATTTTATACTTTAAAAATTATATCTGCAATATAAATTAATAAAAGAAAAGTGAATAAAATATAAGAATGAAAACATTGTATATATTTGGCCTTGTATATTTAAATATTTTAAACAATATACTAGAAGAAGCAAGAGAGAAGAAGAAAGAATGCTGGCTTCTAAGCCAAGACATTAGCAAAGCATATGACTCAATAAAACATGACATGTTAGAAAAAGTAATGAAAAGAAACAAGATTCCTCCAAGCATTATTGATATAATCATCAGCCTGATCGAAAACCGTAATAATTAAGTAATCATACAACATGAGCTGATCACTCTTTTCCAACCAGAGACAGGAATAGACCAAGGAGACACAATCTCACTACTACTCTGAAGAATATACTATGACCCATTAATATGTAGAATAGAAAAGACAAATTGTGGATACAACTTCACAATTGAAGTACCTTTAGACAAACACGGCAAATGGAGAACAAAAAGCATAAGAACCACATCACTGTTATATATGGACGATACAGTATGGCTTACTAAAAACAGGTAAAATATAAAAAAGATTATCAGAACAGTCGAAAGTTTCGCAAAGATTACAAACCTGAAAATCAACCCAACCAAAGCAGCACTGATAACAATCCACCCAAAACAGTGAAAAGACATCAAGCTCCAAGGCCAGAATATTACATCAAAACCAAAAACAAAAGCAATCAGGATACTAGGAATCTGGATTACAGAAACAGGAAGCAAAAGACACCAGCTAGACCTGATCAGCCACAAAGTGCAGTCAACAATCCAGATTCTAGGAAGAAGTTTTATCATAGATAAGCAGCAGAGGTACATAATCAACCAAGTTCTAATTCCTGCAGTCACATATCTTCTATAAGACACAATCGCAACGAAACAAACATGTGAGAAATGGAACAGCACAATTCGGAGAACATTCAAATACAAAAACAATTTGGCATCGACAGCAATCAATAGTGGAATATACAGCTACTTCGGTTACAAACTCTTCAGCATTGAAGACAAACAAGCACAGCTATATATTAAGAATACACTACAAATTCTCAATAGACATAATATATGTGAGGAGTTGGCAAGAGGAAGAATTCAACACTTGCAGAACCAAACATGGTCCACTTATGATGTATTCGAAGACCAAGTAGAAATAATCAGAAGACCTAATAACCTATAAAGTTAAGTACTACAAATAATCAAGGAGGCAGGCTTCAACATGAAAGCAAACAGCCAGGAAAAAGGACCAAAAACATTTTCAAAAGAAAACCTGCACACAATAAAAGACCTAATGGGACAAGAATGGTTCAGAAATAATAGACGAAACTTGCAAAAACACAACATTATGTTCATAGAACAATTGACGAATAGGTATCAAACACATATGTTAGAATAGAGACAGATCAAAGCAATAGCAGGTAAAAAGCTAATGGGTAGACAACCCAAATGATATACAGACATAAAAAGCAGATACTCAGTACCAGACCTATCGACCAACAGATACATATGTACCATCCCAGGTTTAACACAACCGAATCCAATACAGCACCTGGAGGCAACCGACAATAACAATCTCAAGAATGCAAACTATATAGCAATGCTTATAGATCAAATGATATACATAGATAAAAGAAACAAATGTAACAAAATTGAAAATGGCAAGATAAAAGTGCAACATATAATCAGGATAGCAGGAGACTTCCCACTGCAGAAATGTCCAGGTTGCAACTACAAAGAGTCAAAAAATGGAATATGCACAAAAACTTTTGACATAACAAACACAGTAAATGTTCCAGTAACCTATACACAACACAGTTCAAAACTACATAGTAAAATCACAGGTGTACTCAATAGAATCCAGGCATCACCATCTACTATCTGCAATAATATCATAGAAGCAAGGAAAAAACAAGCCAACAACCCAAACAATGATCTCGATAGCCCGCAGAACACAACACAGAAGAAACATAATGTGAAGCCCAAATCAAAGAAAATCATAGAGGCAGGCAAACAAGCAACAGTAGAACTAAACAATATATAAGATACAATCAAAGAATGAAGAGAAATCAAGGCATATACAGATGAATTAGTAGAGAACATTGGAACACACAGATGTAAAATGGGAATCAGCTGGGTAGCAACAAATGAGGAAACAGGAGAGGAAGTCAAGTTCAAGACAAACACAAAAAATTTTCCATCATCAACCAAAGCAGAACTAATAGCAATTCTCAGTCTCATCGTCACAATACCAAAAGAAACAAACATAATAATCTGTACAGATAGCAAAGCAGCAATCCAAAACATCATGGAAGTCAAAGGAAGAAACAGGCATATAACACACACACCAAACTGGATTATGATCAAACAAATCAAAAGCATAATTGAGGAAAGAACAGGGAAAACAAAGTTGTCAAAAGTGAAAGCACACTCAGGAATAGAAGGAAATGAAGAGGCAGACAAACTCATAAAGGAAGACATCAATACATATCAAGGAAAAGAAACCAGAGTCCAACTGGAAACAAAAGATACATACTATCTTCTGACATGGAAAAATATTGCATTGGACACAAACATCAACAGCCTGATCAAAAGATAACAGAGTGTTAAATGGTAAGCAAGATAGATAATACAAAATAGGCATATGGTCTGGATTGCAAATGGAAGAGAACTAGAAATAGATTGGGATACAATATTCCAGACCAAACAACCATCAAAAATAACTAGTAGCAAAACAGACAAACAAGACCATAGTAGCAGAAGCTTTAGATATAAAATCCTAAATAAAGAAATGCTAAGATATGACAGGATGAAAACAAGAAAGCTAGACCTTTACACAAAAGCAACATGCCTGTACTGCGACAAAGAAGAAACACTACAACACCTTATACATGAACATTGGAAAGAAAAAATCACCGAGAAATATAACAAAGCAATTAAACAAGAAATGAGTGCCAGAAGCAAAAAGAAAGGAAATATCACAAGGAAAAGTCAAGCAAATTTCAAGCTTATAGACTCAGAATACACAAGAAATCTAATAACAAAAGGTGTATTTACAAAAGAAACAACAGAACATATCAAGAGTCAAGTAGGAACAAAGGTAAAGAAGACATGCGAGGCAATAACAAAACATATGGAAGTAGTAATCAAAAAGTGGTGGAAGGAAAGGTGTGAAAAAGCAATGGAGTGGGAAAGGAAACACAACATCACGACGGAAAAGAAGAAGGCAAAAATAACATCACAGCAAGAAAAAAACAAAAAGGAAACTAGGTTACAAAGTAATTAAAAAAAGGAGACAATAGCAAAAACATGGACAAGAAAAATGATCAAATGGTATATTGAATTTAAATGGAACGAAAAGCATAGCAATTTCTCAAACATAATATTTACTAACACTAATGGAGCCTTGGCACATTAGTCTTTGATCACTTTTCCAAAACCTAGGTTTTAGAATAAATCAAATAGTTCAAAGCTGATATTTGGCCTAAAAAATCTGATATAGTCCTCTATACAAGTGAATTATAGTTATAACATGATTGTATTAACAACATATGTAAAAACTTGAAATTAATAAAGTATAAAGGGCAAGGTTCAGCTAGTGTTTAAAAAAAAAATAAATAAGTGGAAAAAAAAGATTAATAGAATAGAAACTGAAATGTACTTAATTATTATTTTATTTTATATGCAAATAAATATAGTATTATATTGTATATAAGAAAATATATAATATAGTAAATGTTGTATATCATATATAAAAAGTGATTTAATTAGAATATTAATATAAGATTGGACAATAAATGCAAAAACTATATAATTTTAATATTTATCTCCTTTAAGGTCCTATACTGTGCTATGTTTGCTTTAGATAATAACAAGAAATTTTTTAAAATATTCTGAAATATTATAAACTTTACAACATTTCTTAAATCTCTCAGAACATTATAGAATATTATAATATTTATTATTATTAATTATATTTATTACATTTATTTATTTTTATAGATATAAGACCTTCCAGAAAAACAAATAAAAATTTATATATTAATAACATATATTTTTATTTATATATTTTTATAGAATTTTTCTATAATAAAGAATCAATATTTAAGGAACTTTTTTATTTATGTAAAAACTCAGATTGTATTTTTGTTATTTGGATATTGTAACATAGGCAACTGCAATATGCTCTGTGACAAGATTAATCCCTGTGAGGTATCACGAGATCTAACTTGGATAGAACATGTATAATAATAAATAGTGCATATGCAAGTATGAAATAATATTATAGAAATCTATAACATAATTGAAGAAAGACTTGAATAAGTCATGTGACCTATTTTCACTTGTCAGATTAATAGAATTATATAATATGGTAGCAAAAGCAATAATATATTATGTAAAGGTTTTTTCACAATCTATTATTTAATTTTTATTTATTTATTTTATTTTCTTATTGTCATATAATCATGTAATTATTGAACCAAATGTATAAAAGAAAGAAAAAATTAAATAAAGAAAAAAAAAACAGTCTAGCCTTGAGTCTAATTCTTCAGCCAACATCAAATTTGCCTCATCCCTAATAAAATACCGTTCTTACATAACAAATGTTGCATGAATCTTAACTTCCATTAGCGACAGACTCGCCAATAACTGTTACAATATACAGATTCAAAACCAAATATTTATTAGGATATTTAGTTATATATCTGGATTTTAATATTTATAATAGATTTTAAACAGGTTATTTAATTATATATCTGAATTAAAAACAATACTTATAAAGCTATCCAATTATGTATTCTACCAAATCAATAACCATCCCCGACCTCTAGTAGAGTCTATAATACTAATTATTTTTAGGATATCGCTTGACACTTATGAATTGTTGAACATGGCTGATTCTTTTTTAAAACGACAAAAGTGTTATATACGATTTTTTGATCCCTATTTTTTGAACAATACATATACAATATAAATTCTAGGACTACAATTATAAAGTCTGAAAAATCACCGTCCGCCTTCAAAAAGAATTACCCATATTAGGTGTATCATTCGCCAAATATAATATAATGTGTAACTAAATCATTAATAAAACTTTGAAAATCTACCCTATTTACTGTACTAAAAATATTGAATTAAATTGATTTATATACAGTATTTTATTTTTGACCGACTTTGTACTGTATTACTTTATCAGTGTAACATGAAATACTGTACATTGCATAAGACATAACATTGCATTTGTATCGCCATCACCTTTTGAACTTCGTTAATAATGGATTATATTGATAGAATGATCAAAGCATCCTTAGGTAATATTTACTAATCAGTTGAGATTTCCATTAATATTATTTGAGCAAATTTCTATCAAAGGTTGTTTACTTTAACTACAATTACAGTTCGTAAGCATGTCTCATTAATATTTTTTGAGTAAATTCATATAATAAAAGTGGTATAATTGATCTAAGTTATATTACTTACTTTAACTACGATTTCAGATGGCAAGCATATTTTATAAATATTTGTTGGGTAAATTTATATAACAGATGGTTTAATTTATCCGAATTAATTCTTTAACTATGATCACAGGCGGTAAGCATATTTCATTAATATTTGTTGAGTAAATTCATGTCATATGGAATTTAATTAATCCGAGTTATATTCTTTACTTTAACTACGATTACAGACAGTAAGCATATTTTTATTAATACTTGCTAAGTAAATCTATACCATAGGATTGATTGATTTAAGTTATTCTCTACTTTAATTACGATTACAGACTGTAAGCATATTTTCATCAACCTTTGTTGAGTAAATTCCTGTCATAGGCGATTTTGTTGACCTGAGTTGTATTATTTATTACGATTATAGACAGTAAGTATATTTTTATTAATATTTGTTGAGTAAATTTACACAATAGGTGGTTTAATTCTATGAGTTATATCCTTTAATTATGATTACAGACAGTAAGCATATTTCATTAATATTTGTTGAGTAAATTCATATAATAGGTAGTTTAATTGATCAGAGTTATATTCTTTTCTTTAGGGGGTAGGCATATTTTCATTAATGTTGAGTAAATTCATGTCATAGATAATTTAATTAATTTGAGTTATATTCTTTAACTACGGTTAGAGAGTAAGTATATTTTCATTAATATTTGTAGAGTAAATTCATATAATAGATGGTTTAATTGATTTGAGTTATATTCTTTATTTTAACTGCAATTACAGACTGTAAGCATATTTCATTTGTTAAGTAAATTCATTTCATGGGTGGTTTAATTGATCCGAGTTATATCCTTTAATTATGATTACAGACAGTAAGCATATTTTATTAATATTTGTTGAGTAAATTTATATTATAGATGGTTTAATTGATCTGAGTTATATTATTTACTTTTAGAGGGTAAGCATGTTTTCATTAATATTTGTTGAGTAAATTCATATAATAGGCTGTTTAATTGATCTGAGTTATATTCTTTACTTTAACTACGATTACAGAATGTAAGCATATTTTCATAAATAATTAAGTAAATTAATGTCTTAGATAGTTCAATTGATATGAGTTATACTCTTTACTTTAACTACTATTACAGACGGTAAGCATATTTCATTAATATTTTTTTAGTAAATTTATGTTATAGGTGATTAGTTGATCTGAAATAATTCTTTACCTTAACTACTGTTGCAGACTGTAAGCATATTTTCATCAATACTTGATAAGTAAATTCATATGACGGTGGTTTAATTGATCTGAGTTATATTCTTTAATTACGATTACAGACAGTAAGCATATTTTCATTAATACTGTATTTGTTGAACAAAATATGTCATAAAAGGTTTAATTGATCTGAGTTATGTTCTTTATTTTAACTACGATAACAGACTGTAAGCATAATATTTGTTGAGTAAATTATTCATATTATAGATGGTTTAATTGACCCGAGTTGTATTCTTTAACTACGGTTACAGACTGTAAGTATATTTTCATTAATATTTGTTGAGTAAATTCATATTATAGGTGGTTTAATTGATCCGAGTTATATTCTTTACTTACTACGATTACAGACGGTAAGCCTATTTCATTAATATTTGTTGAGTAAATTCATGTTATAGGTGTTTTAATTGATCGGAATTAAATTCTCTACTTTTAGGGAGTAAGCATATTTTTATTAATATTTGTTGAGTAAACCATATCATAGGTGATTTATTGATCTGAGTTCTATTCTCTACTTTAATTACAATTACAGCCTGTAAGCATATTTTATTAATATTTGTTGAGTAAATTCATGTCATAAGTGGTTTGGTTAATCGAGTTGTATTCTTTACTTTAACTATGATCCCAGACAGTAAGCATATTTCATTAATATATGTTGAGTAAATTCATATCATAGGCGGTTTGATTGATTTGAGCTATACTCTTTACTTTAACTATGATTACAGACTGTAATCATATTTTATTAATATTTGTTGAGTAAATTTATATTATAAGAGGTCTAATTGATCTGAGTTATATTATTTACTTTAACTACATTTACAGACAGTAAGCATATATCATATTTTTTGAGTAAATTCATATTATAGGTGGTCTAATAGATCTGGGTTATATTATTTATCTTAACTACGATTACAGACGGTAAGCATATTTTCATTAATATTTGTTAAGTAAATTCATATAATAGGTGGTTTGATTTGTCCGAGTTATATTCTTTACTTTAACTATGATTACAGACAGTAAGCATATTTTCATTAATATATGTTGAGTAAAATGTCATAAATCTGAGTTATATTTCCTTTAATTTCAATTACAGACGGCATGCATATTTTCATTAATATTTGTTGAGTAATTTCTATTATAAGTTGTTTAATTAATCCGAGTTATATTCATTACTTTAACAACGATTACAGAAGGTAAGCTTATTTCATTAATATATGTTGAGTAAATTCATATAATAGGTGGTTTAAATAATGAGTAATATTCTTTACTTTAACTACTATTATAGACTGTAAGCATATTTTCATTAATATTTGTTGAGTAAATTCATATAATAGGTGGATGATTGATCTGAATTATATTCTTTAACTACGATTGCAGTAGGTAAGCATATTTTCATGATTATTTGTTAATCAAATTCATACCATGGGCTGTTTAATTGATCCAAGTTATATTTTTTACTTTAACTATAATTGCAGACGGTAAGCATATTTTTATTAATATTTGTTGTGTAAATTCATATATAGATGGTTTGATTGATCTAAGCTATATTCTTTATTTCAACTGCGATTATAGATGGTAAACGTATTTTTATTAATATTTGTTAAATAGATTTATGTTACAGCTGATTTAATTTATCTAAATTATATTCTTTATTTTAAGTATGTAAGTATATTTTAATTAATATTTGTTGAGTAAATTCATATTATAGGAGGTATATTGATCTGACTTATATTCTTTACTTTAACTACGATTACAGACAGTAAGCATATTTCATTAATATATGTTGAGTAAATTCATATCATAGGTGGTTTAATTGATCTGAGTTATATTCTTTATTAAAACTACAATTACAGATGGTAAGCATATTTTTATTAATATTTCTTGAGTGAATTCATTTCATAGGTGATTTAATGGATCTAGGTTATATTATTTAACCACAATTACAGATTGTAAGCATATTTTTATTGATATTTTTTGAGTAAATTCATGTCATACGTGGTTTAATTAATATAAGTTATATTCTTTACTTTAACTACGATTACAGGCTGTAAGTATATTTTTATTAATATTTGTTGAGTAAAACATGGCATAAAAGGTTTAATTGATCTGAGTTATATTCTTTAATTATAATTATAGATGGTATGCATATTTTCATTAATATTTGTTAAGCAAATTTATATAATAAGTGGTTTAATTGATCCATGTTATATTCTTTACTTTAACTACAATTACAGACGGTATTTTTCATTAATATTTGTTGAGTAAATTAATATAATAAACGGTTTAATTGATTTGGGCTATATTCTTTAACTACGATTACAGTCGGTAAGCATATTTTCATTAATATTTGTTGAGTAAATTTATATCATATGTATTTTAATTGATCTGAGTTATATTCTTTACTTTAACTACGATTACAGACTGTAAGCATATTTCATTAAATTTGTTGAGTAAATTTATATAATAGGTGGTTTAATTAATCTGAGTTATATTCTTTAACTACGATTATAGACGGTAAGCATGTTTTCATTAATTTTTATCGAGTAAATTCATATAATAGGTGGTTTAATTAATCTGAGTTATATTATTTAATTATGATTACAGAAAGTAAGCATATTTCATTAATATTTGTTGAGTAAATTTTTATTATAGATTGTTTAATTGATCTGAATTATATTCTTTACTTTTAGAGGGTAAGAATGTTTTTATTAATGTTTATCGAGTAAATTCATATAATAGGTGGTTTAATTAATCTGAGTTATATTCTTTAACTATGATTATAGACAGTAAGCATATTTTTATCAATATTTGTTGAGTAAATTCATGTCATATGTGACTTAATGGATCTAAGTTATATTCTTTACTTTAACTACGATTACAGATTGTAAGCATATTATCATTAACATTTGTTGGATAAATTTATATAATAGGAGGTTTATTGACCTGAGTCATATTCTTTACTTTGACTACGATACAGACCGTAAGCATATTTTCATTAATATTTGTTATTTTAATTGAATTAAATTTTTCAGTTTACTATTAGCTCTAATGATATAATTTTAATTACTTAGATAAATGTAATAGATGTAAAAAAGTAATTATGAGTCACTGGTGTCATTCTTGCAACTCCTTTCGTTTTAAAGAAGAATTTGATAAATGGACAAGCGGAAATAAAGATGTTGATGATTTTATACAAAAAGCGCAATTAGAAGCAACAAGCAGATTCAAGATACTTGAATGGATTCCTTACGAAAAATTTGAAAACATCGAAAAAATTGGTGAAGGCGGTTTTGCGAAAGTTTATTCAGCTGATTGGAAGGAAGGAGTCATATTATATTGGACCAAACATGATCGATGGAAGAGATCCGGCAAAATAAAGGTAGCCTTAAAATGTTTAAAAGACTCTCAAGAGATATCTAAAGAATATTTGGAGGAGGTAATAATTATATTATCAATGCAATAATATTTTAATCATTTTGTATCGCGTAATAAGATTAATTGTATATTAATGAGATCGATTAGATACTTATATAAATTACATTTCTGATAATAAATTTAACTTTAAATCTAGGTAAAAAGCCTTCATAAATTAAACGATGGTAGTTCTCAAATTACCAGATGCTATGGAATCACCAAAGACGAAAAATCAAACCTTATGATCGTTATGAAATTTGTTGAGCATACTAAGGCGATTCATGAGATTTCGTGGATAGAGAAGTTGAATCGTTTACATTTTGCTGCATTTGGATTATTCAAAATTCACAAATCCGGATTAGTTCATCGGGACTTTCACCCTGGAAACATTCTTTTTTCGAATAGGAATGATGAGGTTTACGTAACAGATTTAGGTTTATGCAAACCAGCCAATTCTAAAGAGAAAGAAAGCAGACTATATGGAGTTCTTCCATATGTAGCGCCTGAGGTTTTTCATAATAAGATATATACAAAGGCTGCAGACATTTATTCATTCGGAATGGTTATGTGCGAAGTATTTTCTGGTATTCCTCCTTTCAGTGATGTTGATTTTGAAAACGAGGAAGAAAGCAAAAACCTTGCAATTGAAATATGTAACGGGGTGCGACCAGAAATTCATGATCTGCCCCCTTTAATAGTTGAATTGATAAAAAAATGCTGCGATGCTGATCCAGTAAGACGGCCATCTGCAGAAGACTTGTGTAAAATTTTAAATGCTTGGAAAAAATTTGTCCCCGATTCAGAACTTGATAAGCAAATTAATGCAAGCGAAGTGAATCATACGCGTCAACCACTTAGTCGTACAAGTCAACTTCTTCGTACAAGCAAACTTCTTGATTTTAAAAATCTTCCGCAGCCCAAAAATTCCGAATTGGAATGAACGAGACAACCTAAGAGCAAGGTCTTGAAGATAACTTCACAGCCGAAAATTAATGCTCAAGGTAAATAATATATCATTATAAGACTTTTAATATACCGTTATAAAGAATCTGATTTATATTAAAAAAATATAGGGTTGACAAGTAAATTTATTTTTAAAAAATCTTTAAATAGGTTAATATTTTTGAAATTATATCAAATTCATTTACAATATTTGATCTTTCCTTCCTTTGTTATTGCAATCGTTATCTTGACATTTATTACTGTATAACATATCTTTTTTTTGTTAAGTTACTTTATATATATTATATTTGTTTTTTAAATTCGACAATCTGATATTTCTTTGTTTAATAAAATTCGAACTTCTTGATAAACTGATCTTGTGGTATAAAGATGGATTTTTAATTAGGATAAAGTACGCTTCAATGTAATGTTCCGAATGAGTCGTGTCAACCCGAAGCTAAACTCAAGCTCAACCCGAAATTTACATCTGACCCGTTTGACCCGTTCAATATTTTAGTCCGAGTTTTAAAAAAATACCAAATTATATTTTATTTGTCAATTCATGCATTGTATATAGTGTTCCGAATGAGTCGGGTCAACCCGAAACTCAACTCAATCTCAACCATTTCGGGTCGGATCATTTGCTTACGTAATAATTTCGGGTTGGGTTTGAGTCGGGTCGGGTCAAAATCGGGTTTGACTCATTTTGACCGTTTGACCCGTTTGACCCGTTTAATATTTTCAGTCTGAGTTTAAAAAATCAAAAACATTCGATCAATTTTTTATTTTTAATAATTTTATTTAACGATTCTTATAACTTTATTAAAAATAAATTTTATTATCTGTGTGCTGACCTACTGGTGATTTCTAGATTTATGCAATAATGAAGTTTTCAAGGCCGATAGCCGTTAAATTCGAAGCTAAACTTTATAATTAATATGTACAAAATTTCATAATATATTGAGTAAATAAAGAGCAAAATATAAATTTAAAATCGTACAAATATTTTAATTCTAGACAGTTAACCATTATTCCCAATGTTTTTAATCACAATGATATAACAAAGACCTAATGCCAATATAAATGAACGAATATGTATGCTAAACCCTTACGAATCAGCGGACGACGTAAAAGAACTTGATAAGTTTAATGGTTTGTTTGGCATTATGTAAACTAACGCTGTATTATTCTATTTCTTTAATAAATTGTTGCGAGGTAAATAAAAATTTTGAGAGAACCAGATCGTCCAACTCCTTTAATTACGTTTTTTGAATATACCGCAATTCATTCTCATACTATAATTCCAAACATAATCAAGAATTTGATTGAGACGTAGTCTTACTTCATATACAAGGTTATTTTGCTCTTCAAATTTTTAGCTTCTAGATCGATCATACTAACACTTCTCATTCGCAAATGGTAAGGATTGCATGCGGCAAATATTCAAATATTATGGTTAATCGATTTCTCATGATATATTCGACGAATTATTAGATCCGCTAGGAGGTCAATGTTATCACATATGTTTCTTTTGTTAAAGAATATCCAGGTTTCTCCTTCCTAGCATTTTGCTGAACTTCAATTATGAGTTGCGAAATGGCATTCCTTGATACCCATATGAAAATTGAGGGAAAAAAACTGAATATCTACCACACGGGCTAGAAATCCGAACCGATTCGTCAAAATCAGAATTGAATTAATAATGTTTTCTTAAACAAACAGTAACAGTAATACATAATTATCATTACCTTTCTTTATCCGTCCTCCAAAATAGCAGATACACTCGCCTGCACTCTCAGCAAAATCAATACCATACTCAACATTTTAGAAATCTTATAAGATCTATTTAGCAGCTTGCACTTTTTGTTGGACATAAGATGCTCATTTTGTATAATCAATAAGGATTCGGGATCAATTACAACTTTAGATACTGCCGTTGGTGCTGGAGGCGAAATATATTGACAGAATCAGAAACATCTATTTCCATTGCATCCTTTCCGGTCGGCATTCTCACCACGAACAAATTACTTTTATCCTTGCTTGCCAATTCCACGTTCAATATTTGTTTCTTAGTGTTGCATGTTCCAGCTTTAGCAAGTTTTATACACCATCTCTGTTTCTTGTCGATATATTAACCAGATTGAATCTGTCATTATCAAAAGATTCCTTAATTCATTTTTGAGTCTCGAGTATTTCTGACTGATTCAAGTATTTACATAATATTCGTCATCTTTTCTTGTGCGGTGCTGGATTTGAATAGTTATTTGATATTAGACTCGATATCATGCGGAGATATTTTTGTAAAGCCTATATACCAATGACCTTCGATTTAGTAGTATCTGGACCAATAGCAGTTTGAAACCTTTCGTTCTTCATCTGAATAAACTCTATATTTATCATTCTCAACTTTAGCAACGCCTAATACACCTGTTATCAATGCTTCCACACCACCTTCATCATTATCTTTCTTCTCGAACTCAAACTTCATATTTTACAAATTCATCATCAATTTTGCCTGAGTTCACCGTCATTCGTGACATCCCCAGAATAATAATTTGTTATTTTTTTTCTCAAATTCAAAGTCTGTTTGGTGCAATAATACCAATAACTATTTTAATATCTCTTTTCTTATCAAAATCTTTGAGTGAATAATTTTTAAAAAAATTTCAAAATGTTATCTGTGGTACTTCAAATTGTATTTTGAGCTTGATCGCAAGGTTTTGATGAATGAATGCTAAGGTCAATTCATATGTCTCTTGAGTCTCTTTTGTCCATGATTTGTAATATAACCCATAAAAATATTCAGTAGCTACCAATATATTAGAATATCCATTGACTTTTTTTAATTCACTAGAGAACAACCTTATTTAATAAAAAAATCAAGAGAAAATGACCCAAAAGAAAAAAAAATAATATAAGACGAACCTTTGCTCTTTTTCCACTTTTGTCGTCTCCTGTATTTTTTTTCTTTTTTTCTTGTAAATATTTTATGATATTCCTTTATACTCTAGTATCAGAATATTTTGGATTGATTTTCCCATAACAATTCTGGCTCACCAGAAAAATTAATCTCAATACAGTAATTCTTATCAATTTGCTTATAAGATTAAAGTTAGCATGTATAAATTTGTACCAATATATAAAACGAGAAAGACTATTGTATTCTTACAATTATAAAATATATTTCAAACCATAAATAATAAACTCATAGTGTGCTTGATTATTCAATATACTTTTAATTGCATTAATGTGACTAATAGAAAAATTGAAAACTAGTAATTTCTAATAAAAAAATAAATATTTTTTAAAAAAATTGGTTGAGAAAAAGTTGACAAGTATTTAAAACCAGTTAGATCTAAAAATATTTCAAAAGTTAAAGTTTAATCGCCATAAGAATTACTTATAAAATAAAGATGTTTAATCGCTAACAAAAAAATTATCCATATAATAAAAATACTTTTAATAACCAATCAAATTTCATAACATAT
Source organism: Acaulospora morrowiae (assembly GCA_910591835.1). Classification (NCBI taxonomy): domain Eukaryota; kingdom Fungi; phylum Glomeromycota; class Glomeromycetes; order Diversisporales; family Acaulosporaceae; genus Acaulospora; species Acaulospora morrowiae. The sequence continues at coordinate 1,176 of CAJVPV010000558.1, read as the reverse complement.
AACCCGAATCTGACCCAAACTTAACCTGAAGATCATCGGGTTGAGTTCGGGTCAGGTTTGAGTCGATGATCAACCTGACTCAAACCCGAATTACTATCAAATGAGTCACATCGGGTCAAACTCAAACCCAACCTGAACTGACTCATTCGGAACACTAATTGTATACAAAAAATATATTAATCTAATATCTTCTCTATATATATAATTGATATTGTTTAATAACTATTTCTAGTACCAGCTTACTTATCCATATTTAATCTCATTATATTGTCATAGGCTATCTAGCAAGCCCACATTACTTGTTGCTTCTTTGGTTCACAATAAGATAAAATTCTAACTCTTGAGACATGTTTTCAATTTGATCAATCTTCTTACTTTAACTTCTCTACTGATCAACTTAAAACCCTTCTAATGTTAATTCCCTTAGGCAAACCTTAATTCTTTCTGTAGTTGTGTAATTTAAGTTATAGGTCTACTTTGGTACACCTAAACACAAGATAAGAATTTATACTTAAATATTACTTTATTGTTTATTAATTAATATATTACTAAACTAAACTTTTCACTTTCTATATGTTATTGAATTGCACATATATTTATACATGCACTTATTATTTATATATTTACGTCCAATACACTACTCTAGAAATTTTTACTACCAAACTTTTCTACATTTTAATTTTTTTATCTCTCACTTTTTTACTGATCTTATAACATACTAATTATATAATATAATAGCATGTTACATTACTCCATTTATTTTTTTATCCACAATATTTCTCTATACCTATTTTATATATATTATATATAAAAATAATTCGAATTTTTCTATTTGCACTACTAATTGGCAATGATATATTAAATAGAAGATTTCTTTCAATGTAAAATGTTAATAAGATCACATAATAATGAGAATATTTCAATATTAATTTTTAGATTATAATAAAGTATATATATAAGTAATTAAATTACATCTATCAACTAATATCAAAGAGTATAATACTTCAGATATTGATTTAGATAAAATTGACAACCATATTTTATCAAACTTTATTAATGAATAAGACTTCAAAAAGTATTAAACTGGTATCAAACTGGTTCAAAATGGTACTGATTTATAGTAAATTTAATATATGGGTTGTGACCTACTCATATGTTTTTATAGTAAATTTAAGT
>CAJVPV010000557.1:0-20848 GCA_910591835.1 Acaulospora morrowiae | reverse complement strand
AAGTACCTTGAACGTTCTTAGGTATCATTGGACAGGTAAGAAATTAAATGATTAGCCCAGCTGCAGGTGGTGGTAAAAGGATTTATCCCCGATGGAGCAAGCAGTGATCATGTAGCTTTATTTGCTATAGATATTACCCCTAGTGTCCCCTTTCAACTTCCCCTTAATTCCTCCCAGTTAGAAATAAAGCTGTCTGACTTACTAGTGAAAATGCACGCTACTGGTCCAACAAAGGAGTACCTTTGTCCAGTAGATTAGCCTTTATACCTAATATAGTTAGGAACAAGCTATAGCAAACATCATTATTTGGAACAATCTCGATAAGTGTTGGATATAGTTAACAACCGATACGTTATAGTATAGTTCTAGATAGCAATGTCGAAAGATATATGTAAACATCGTTATTGAATAAATACTTAGCCAGACAATTAACGCTAGTGCACTTTAAAAAAAAAAAAAGGTTGAGTCTTATATTGTGAACAATTGAAAGTCTTCTTTGTTTTTGAATTTACTTATGCATGCTGCTTGATCTTTTTCATGTTAAAAGTGGATTATATACTATCCATTTCCATTAAGAAAGTATAGTTGGATAAAGTAATGCTTGCTGGAGAAAAGCTTGAGTGTGTTTGCAATATACTTAATTTGTTTAGCTTGGTTTTCTTCTGGAGTACTTGCCAATAGCATTCCTGCTTTGTAAATATCTTTTTTATAAATGTAATAGTGATTTGTTAACTGATAGTATCTGTTTTTTGTTTTATAGTCTTTGTGAGTTCTAATATTTTGTCTTGGATTGGGAATAGGTGAGTTTATGTCAAAGTTTTTACTTGAGGAGAGTTATTCTTCCATGATTATTTCAGAAATCTGCATTTTCTCCTTGTTTGTTGTATTTTCTAAAGTATGTTTACTCATGGTTATTTCAGAGACTTGTTATTTGTTCTTTGTTTGTGTCTTGTTTAATATAATTTTCTAATATGTTTGTTTTATCCTTCTCAATTTCTTTTTCTTGCTATTGTGGAGTTGTATGAATTGTGTGAATGAAATCTACTATTTGAGCAACTTGTTGTGAGTTTTGAATCAAGAATCCATTCAATATATTCATGTCTTGCTAGTTATACTCCCATATTTGTTTAATATACTTCTTTGTCAGTGTCTATTTGATAGCTATATGTGAATTGATGTTCAGGAGTTTTGCTGCTACTGCATCAATGACCATAATATTTATTAGTGCTTCCATTTCTGATAGTTCTGATGCCATATTGGTTGTTCCATCTTCTATTAATGTGCATAGCCATTGTCTATTACCTTCACTATGATTATCTACGAGTATGGTTGTTATGTTTGCTGTCATTGTACTTTTCTATATTGGGTTGCTACATATTTTTCAATTTGTTAGTTTGTACTAGTATAGAGTGTACTTTGATTGTTGTTCAGGCTGCTGGGTTTTTTTCATATTTGTTTTTCTTTCTAGTAATTGCTTTATCAGTTAAGGAGATAATTGTTATCATTCTAAATTGATATTTTCTAACTCAAAGGTTTTTGCTATAAAAAACACATTTTTTGAACAGATGTTTTACACATGTATTGTATCTTTTTACATATTTGTTTTGTGATCAATATATTTGGCTTGTAGGACAGTGCTAATTTGACACATACTTGACTTTCAAGTTTGAATGTGTTTGTTTATTTGAAATCAAGATTGTTTGATCTTAAGATGTATTCATATTCATGCTACTGCTGATCTTTTGGAAGGGGCAAGCTGTTTCTGATTTTTTGAAATTGGTGAAATCTGTTCACAATATGTGAGATCTGGTAAAGTATTTGATGTACATGTTTTGTTTTGTTTTCTTTCTTTACTCAAAATTTAAAAAGAAAACTTTGGTATCTCTTTGACTTTGTATTGATGTTCAAGGTTATCTGGTTTACTGGACATGATCTGACTAATACAAAGTCCTGTTGATGTTTAGGAATGTGTCTAACCTGGTACATAACTGGCTAACAGCTCTGTAAGATTGATACTTGGTTTTCTTTTTACTGATTTTACTATGAATTATTTATATTGTCTCTTGTTCTTCTTTTTGTAAATTTTTGCTTATTTTCCTAAAAATTAAATGAATCAAAAAAAGTAGTTAGCTTTTAAAGCAAAAGTTACCTACATTGTTATTGAGAGATTTGGGTTGTTTATTTCTTTGGATATTTCTTTTTTTTTGTCAATTGAAAGTGTTTTGGACTCTTTTTCTTAGAATTTCCTAAAAAGGAAATTTTTAGAATTTTGGGTGTTTGTCGGAAAGAGTTTTTTTTTTAATTTTTTTATCTTTATACTGTATATAGTTTTTTATATTGTTAATATATAAAAAAATAATAAAAAAATAATAGAAAAAGTACAGTTAACCCAGTCTAAAATCTTTTCATTTGAACAAATAAATATTAATGATTTTAGATAAAAGTGACTTTTGAAAAAATGGATAATACAAAAACATTTATTATAATTGAATAAATGCAGTTAATGTAAATATACCAATTTTCTTTTTCTTTTAGAATTAAATTTTTGATATATCAGACACAACTTCATTTTCAAGTATAATCAATTCTGTCTAAAGTTATATTATTTAAACAAATAAATATTGATGATTTTAGATAAAGGTGACTTTTGAAAAAATGAATAATATAAAAACATTTATTATGATTGGATAAATGCAGCTGATATAAGTATATTAATTTTCTTTTTCTCTTAAAATTAAATTTTTGATATATCAGACACAACTTTATTTTCAAGTAATTGTTATATATGTAACATATAAAAATACTCTTGTAACAATAATGTATTTATTTTTATTATTAATCCATAACAGTAATTAAGATTCATTATCAAAAAAGGAACTAATATTTTATTGTTTCTTTTGTTATGTTATCTTTAATATAGCTTTTCATATTAACTGCCTAAGTTTTTTTAAAAACTTTACATTAATTTCCATTTTGTTCTACTATTCACATCACAAAAGAGCACTTTCAAGTATATCTTTTTTTTGCATCACAGTTATTGGTAATAGTGCTACCTCATTTTCAGAATTATTTTCAGGTGGCAAAGGATTAGAGCAGCTCAAGACTTCCTCTACAATTTCCACATCAGATATGGTTTTATAACTTGCAATAGCAGAATTCATTTCAAAAAACTGCTCTATGAATATTTAAATTTCAGGATTTATATCAAGCTGATTAATTAAATACATAATATCTGTATAAATATCACTTTCAACATTGATGTTTAGTAGCAATAATGATAATTCTGCATCCATTATTTCTACATGCTTTCAGCAATTGTAAATCATCTCTGGAGTAATTTGATTTCATAAGTTTTCAAAAAAATAAATTGTATCTTTAATAAAGACCTTCACCATTTCAACCTTGCCATTATATTGGTCAACCAGATGTGATAGATGGAAGCAATAATATCAAGCTTTGCATATGGCAATGATGCCAGCATCTAACAGTTGTAAGTGAGATGTCATATTGGATGGGAAATATTTGATTGTCATATTGCTAAAATTGTGATCTTTACTATGACATGAGACATTATCAATTAAGAGAAGGATTTGTTTATTTTGACTTACCATTTGAATATTCAAAGTCTTGAACCATTTATTAAAGATTTCACTAGTCATTCAGGCTTTTGCATTCAATTGATATATTACAAGTAAGTTATTTATATTTAGGGATCTAAGTGCTATAGGCTAGGCAGCCTTATCAATAACAAGGGGTTTAATCTTATATGAGCCTATCGAATTACATGATAAAAGGATAGTAATTTATTATTTGTTTTTTTTTGTTCCAAAAGTTTGAATAATAGAAAGAGTACAGTTTGAAAGTAGATGATAAAATATACCAGTTTTATCAGCATTATACATATTATCTGGATCATACTGTAAGATAATATTTTGAAGTATTGAACATGCCTCAAGTAAGTCAGCCAATGGAGCACTATTGGATTCTCTATGAAAAATATAAGGTCTGATTCCATGTTTCTTTTTAAAGGCTTCGAGCCACCTTTATTTGTTTTAAAATCTTTTTTATCATAAAAATTTATAGCAAATATTAATGTTTTGTTTTGAAGTATTGCTTCACTAAGAATTAATCTATTTTTTATTGCAGCAGTTATTCAAAGACTAAGCGCTTTGTTTGTTTTATGATATTTTTCAGCATATATTCTTACTTTTTGCTCTGTATCACTAAACGTGTCTTTCTTTAATCATTTTTTCTTATTTGCTAAAATCTTGATTATTGTAAAATGGTTGTTTTCAATTTTGAAAATAGTAGTTAATTCTTTATGCTTAATATTAGGATGCTTATTATGGTACTGATAGATTTTTTTCTTCAATTTGATAGTGATCAAGTGTTTGATTTCTTTAGGCATTATAATAGTGTAATGGCAAGTTAGTTACTAACTCTAGGAGAGATTTGTATAACTGTTACTGGATAAATAAATGAAAGAGTGATTTTAGGCATGTTTGTATTTGACCAAGTCTTTATTAATTTTTTATTTCTATGTTGCATCTCTTCCTTTATATTTTACATTCTTTTATACTTTACATTTGACTATAACAGCTTAGACATAATAATAATTAATAATATAGCAACATGACTAAAGCTAAATTATATAATTCTTTTTACACAAAAAAAAAAACTCATTCCCACTCTCCTTTCTATACTTGAAAATTTCCTTTTTAGAAAATTTTTGAGTTGTTTACTTTTCCTTCGTCTTCTCTTTTCCCTTCTTTCTATGCCCCCTTCCCATACCTCTTTATTTTACTTCTCCTAACCTTGTACAATAGATCTATATTGTTGGAGAAATGAGCGAGGAACTTCCGTTGTCATCACCAGCTTGTGTTGCGGGGGTAACTAGAATTCCTGGTCATCATGTATTACCCTACTAAGTTCTCCAATCACCAGCATGACACCTGCAACTAACCTAGCTTATTGCTAGTTGCATTGGCATTGGCTGCTATTTCACTTTGGATACTGTGGAGCGCAACTCCTTGGATACTTTCAAATAATAATAGTTGTACAGAGGTTTCTTAGGTGTATCTAGTCTAACCGCCAATCAATAAACAATGCTGGGTTTGGTAATAATGACTATGTTGATCTTTTGAAAGGGGTAAGCCATCCGTCCTTTTTCTGAAGAGTCATAGAAGAGAGAAAAATTTCTAAAACCCATGTCCTGAGAAAGGTTACTGCTTCTTGATATGATTCTTAAGAAAAGGGAGTCAACTGGCCAGAGGAGTGATATTATGAAGACAGAGTTTTCAAAAGAGAGAAAGACCTAGGGAGGAAAACCTTCAGGGAAAAGGGAAAAACCTAGCTTCGGCAAGAAGAAAAGAGAAAAAAGGAAAGGAGTAAAAGTAAAAAAAAAGTGTATATAGAAAAGAGGGAAAAGAATAGGAGAAGAGAAATAAAGAGATATGGGGAGGGGGCATAGAGAAAAGGGAAAGGAGAAGACAAAGCAAAAGTAAACAACTCAAAAATTTCCTTTTTAGGAAATTTTCAAACGTAGAAAGGGGAGTGGAAAAGAGTTTTTTTTTTTTCATTGTGTCCTATATAGATTTTAATAATTACAATATATAATAACTTATTAAAATATATAACAAATATTTAAAATGGATTTTAGTTATCTTATTATTAACATTATAACTTAATTATATTATATAATAACAATATATTATAAAAACTTACATAACTAAACTTAAAAAGTTATATGTAACTTGTATAATATCAATATCTAACTGAAACAACTAATTATATAGTCAAATCTCATTATACCAAATTTTATTATATTGATTAAGTAAAAACATGTTATACTGAAGATAAGTACAAAAACATTTATAGTGAATTTAATTCATTATATTGAATTTACTAATTAAACCTTGTTATATCAAATTTCTTGAAATTTTTGTCTTATGGTTCCAATTTATTTGTTATAACAAGATTTGACTGTATTTAGAAATTATATTTAATAAAAGTTTCAATATCAATATTTTTTTTTCTTTTTTATTTAATTTTTTTATAATATCAATAATTTTATTTTAAATATTTTAAATATTTTTTATTTTTTTAGTAAATAGATCTTTTTTTTTGTTTAAGATTTTTTAAAAATATATTTATTACAATAAATAATAAACTAATTTATATAGTTATATATTTTATAATAGTTTTTATTATAAACTCTTTCCACTGATCCCTTTGCCAACACAAAAAACAGATGTTCCAAGGAAATTTTTATATTTCTTTGTAATAAAGTCTATATACTTTCATTAACAACACTTATACCAAGAGACCATAGTCTCCTCCACTTGTTCCTTTCTTTTTTTGACATAAACTTCTTGTATTTCTGCAAGTAAATATAAGAAATACCTACAGTATTTATAAAATTAAAGGCAAAAAAACTTTATTAGGAAAAAAAACCTGTAAAAAAAATATCCTCCTCCCTTCCTTCAGAGATTCAAGACTCTAAAAAAGACTGGCACAGTTTTTGGAACTCTTTTCTCATCTTCCTCAAGTTTCCTCCTATCTTTTTAAGTGTGTAAACTTTTTCCTGATTTTTTTGAAGAATTTTGCCTACCTCAGTTTGACCCTAAATTTCTGATTATACTGGAATCCTTAAATGATAATTGGTTCAAATTTAGAACTGATTGATCTACATGTAGCAAGAAATATAAACAAGATACGTAACTCCCATGTGCCCTATCTTGTATTACACAAAACCTGATAATGCAATTGGACATAGTGAAAAGAGCAAGGTGATGAGGTGCTCTTTTTGTTAATAAGTGTTATGGTGTTCCCCCTCCCTTCTTGGACTGGTTGATCTATATGTAGCAAAAAATATAAACAAGACATGTAACTCTTACATACTCTATCTCATACAATACAAAACCTGATGATGCAATTGGACATAGTGAAAAGAGCAAGGTAATGAGGTGTTCTTTTTGTTAAAAAGTGTTATGATATTCTTTCCTCTTCTCTTGGATTGGTTTCTTTTCTCTTCAAGATTAAAAGAAGTCTTATCCTAATTCAATAAGAAGCTTCTTCTTTTGTTGATTATTTCAAGAAGGCAGCAAGCATTAGTATAAGTTTTGTTTTAAGCAATAATTCCCAATAGGTATAAGACTTGTTTCAAGCAGTATATAAGTCTTGTAATAAGTATCTTGAATATTCTTGGTTAGCAAGAGAATGATGGAAATTAAATGGTTCGCCTGGCTACAGATGGTGATAAAGGATTTATTCCAATGGACCGAAGTTGATATTGGAGAGTTTTTATTTACCAGAACAAACTTTTCATTTATCCTTTTTACTTCTCTTTTTTTTTCTTAAAAATAAAATTTTTTTATTTCTTAGGATTACAAGTTCGTATTGAAATAACAGCCTAAATGTAGGTTGATGATAATTTTTCTTAAGGCCAAGAAGTGATCTTAGAAAAGGAGCGATTTTATCATTCCCTACAATCACACTTAGAGAGTTAAGATTTGAAAAGTCTAAAATAGTTAATATCATACAGTAATAGCTTAATGAACCAACTTCCTTGTAGTGAAATAGTTAGTAAATAGTTAAATCACGTAAGCAATACAGTGGTCTTGATATTAAGGATTCAAGAATCATGTACAAATCCTAAAATAACTTATTGACGAGTGTTCTGAAATAGATACAGTTTAGCTCTAGTATCAGGATTTAATATACTATTGTTTTATTTGTACAAAAATCAATAATTAATAAATATAGCGATTGCAGTTTAATTAGAGGCAAAAAAAAAATAGTTATATATTTTATTTTATTTATTATTTTTTTTAAGGACTAAGTTGCAATACACACATGGATTTTATTGTTAATCAATTAGGACCACAACTATCTATACATGAACAGTCTATTAACTATTGTTAATATTAACTCCTTTTTTACCAGAATACCAACTTACACTAAGTAGGTGGGTTTATACCCTGGCTTTTATTACTATGTGATAGTTCTATAAATAGTTATATATTATATATATTATTATTAATCATATGATATATAATATTTGTTTTATTAATAAAGATTATAAGATGTGTCTTATTTTAATATTAAAAAAAAAATCAAATTGATAAATATTAAAACTTGCAGTCTGATTAGAGACAAAAAAATAATAATTATTATTTTTTAACTGATTTTTTTATTATTTTAAATTAATATTTTATAATAAATTTATTAATTAACTATTAATAAAACTTGAATATAAAGAAAAAAAAAAAGACCTATGGGCCTATAGCACAGTGGTAATGGTTTATAGGTTATCAGGAGAAAGTCTAGGGTTCAAACCCACCTGATTACAAAAATTTATCATCTTCATAATTGATTGACCGGCTTTCAATTCATATCGTATCCAATTAGCCAACAATTAATCTCCAAATTTAGTTAGGTTGCATGAAGATAGGACTTCTGGTCTTTCCGATGATCGCAGGCTAAAAACAGATTGAAGCAAGAAAGGTTGCATAAGGAAAGACTTCTAGTTTAACTCTGATATAAGTTCATAAAAACTCCAATTCAAACTGGTGACAGCAGACTTCATCACATAAGAATACTCTAACCTGGGGCTATCCCAATCTGGTACTTGCTTAAAAGAAGATTATATTTGCAATATAATTGAAAGCTACAGGTGATAACAAAGAGTAATTTACATTCTCTAAGATTCTTGGCAAAAAAATATATATGGGAATATTTAGGTGTTTTATAACCATACTTCTGAAAGGTAATATTGTACCTCTCTTATGATAGATGTAGTCGAGACAGGATCTAGATTAGGCTAGATAGTTTAAAACTAGTGATAGGATTTCTATTCTCTAAAGATCCTATCCAGGGTATTGATTCACCTCCATGGTGTCAATTGGTATACTGGATAAGTCTATAGGTATAGAGCTAGGTTAACTTAAATAAATCTGAGTGTATATGTAATTGAAAATAAATTACTCAATAAAAATACACATGCACAAAGCATCTTTCATCCAAAAAAAAAAAAAAACTCTTTTTCACAACATATTTATCCATAGAAATTTGTTTTTTTAAGATACTTCTTTCTTTCAAGGAACTTTGTTTAACGGAATATGTTCTTTTGAAAGGGGATATAGACTGGAGGACTGATTTAAAGCAATAGGGGTTTCAAAGATAAGATTGGTCCCTGGGGTTTCAAAATGGTCCATGCTAAGAGATCTAGTGACTGGTAATAGTACTGGACAATAACTTGAAACAGAGAAGACAAATAAAAAGAAAATTTTTTATATAAAGGCCATCTCTATACATAACCACTATAAAACAATCATATTTCTTATTCTTAACTCAAAAACAATCTCATTCTCAAGAGGTGGTATTTTATTTTTTTAGAGTTTTTTTGTTTTTTACTAATAATAACTAGTGCTAGATTTTATATAATTTTCTGGCTAGTTACCAGTTCTCATTCACAAATTTCAACACAAAAATTACAATCAGCTTATTCCCATAAAATGATTTACAACATATAAAACACCAATCATATTTCATATTACTTCTATACACCAAAACAATACAACAACTTATCAGATTGGAAGAGCATATAATCAGTGCCCTGTGTGGGTTTCAGTAACTACAATATACAATATCTCATCAAAACAATATAATAGACATCTGGAATATATTCCAGTTATCTTATTATTTATATCATAACATAATCAAATCATATAATAACAACAATATCACAAAATATCACATGACCAAATCCATTGAGTTATATGTGGCTTGCGCAGTGCCAACACCTGACTGAAATATCTAATTGCATTCAGAAATCACATTTAACAAAAGTTTTAATTTTTCTTTTCTTTTTTCTTTTCATTTAAATATTTTACAATATCAGTAATCTTGTTCCAAATGTTTTTTTGTTTTTTATTTTTATAACAAATAGTTTCTCAAGTTTTCTCTGCTCAAGGGTTTTTCAGATAATATATTTGTTTATAAATGATAGGCTAATATCTATAGCAATATAATTCATATCTTAATATTAATCATGTAACAAGTTAAATTTTTACTTTATTAATAAAGATCATGAGTAATGTCTTACTTTAACATTAAAAAAAAAACTTGAATATAAAAAAGACTAAATGCATTGTATTTATTAATTATTACTAATTAACTAATATAGCTCAATTAATTAAATATATCAACTTATATCTTAAAAATAGATTTATATATTAATAAAAATTCAAAAGTGTAGAAATTTTATTATCAAAATAAAACTTGAATATTATATCAATTAAAGATCCATGGGTCTAAAAAGTTATATCTTAAAAAAAAACTTTTTTCTGTAAATCATCAAATTCTTAAAAATTACCTTTTTTGGTAATTTTGAGAACACTTGTCAAAAATTATCTTTATTCTCAAAAATCACAAAAGAACTACAAATAATAGAAAACTATACCAAAACACAGCTACCCAGAAAGGTAAATCTATTCTGTAAATTATATTATCTACTAACAACTTTTTTTAGGCACCTCTTCCCTTTTCAATAGACAAAAGTTACATCAGAAATAGGAAAACACAAGTATTACAATTCACAATAAGCTTAAAGAAAAGTCAACATCAACTCTCCTAGCTTCTAGCCAGTCATATATAAAATTCTGCACCTCTCTAGACACCAGAAGGATTTTTGCTGGTCAGATTTTATCCAATAAATCAGGTAACCTCAACATCAAATAAAAAATAAGGAGACACCAGACTTTTCTTAAGGAATCCAGATTAAAGAATCCAAATAAACAAAACAACAATACATCAGTCAATATTAATAATCTATAGTTACATAACAAAACTTTCAATTGAAGAAAAAAAACCAGAATCAGCTTACCCCCAGCAAGTAATTAACACACTAAAAAACACATAAAACAAATCAAAACAATCTGAGTAAACAAGATCTATACATCAACCAAAATCAAAATAAGTTTAAATAAACAACACCAGCACATTAATAACATAAACATAACAACAAAATATACATGTTTTATAATTGAAATGTCAACACCACAATTATGTTTTCATAAACACAAGTAATAACAACAATAAACATATTACTGTAAGAGTATACCAACAGTAAACATATCAGCAATTTATTCTACTCAAATAATCATGATCAACTAAAATCCAAAACCAAGTTCAACTATCAGTAATGATTTCTACTTTCCACCACCTATAACATCCCATGCAAACAACAATAACAACACTATTCTTTTAGACATTATTCTTATAGACAGAACTCGTTACCATGTATCTATAATATACCAAAATGAAAACAAGAAAGTCATCCTTACAGAACCATCCAGAATAATAACAACTCTCTTATTTAACAACTATCCCACCAAGTGGCTCATTCTTACCATCAATATCTTCAGATCAGACTCTACAAATCTAAGTATTTTTCAAATCGAATTTGCAATCTCTGAAGATCAAAAAAACCTTCTGGCACAAGTTTTAGTTCTTATAAAAAAGCCTTCCTAACTTCTCGGTGAATTCTTAAACTTTTACAACTCACTTTAAAAAATCTTCACAAGCAAAAGTCGATTGAGAAATGAAGTCTTTCAGAAAGTAATAACCAAAAGATAGAATTACTCAAAACACATGCTATGAAATATGATTCAAATCAACAGAAATACAAAAAAAAAGAGAAGCTCATTTACCTTTACAACATTATACCAATTAGGAAAAGAAAACCAGCTACCATCTTTACAAACTTCTTTTTCTAACAAAACTGTTTTATTAGCAGAATTATACAATAGGACTTCAAGTCAGACAAATATTAATATAACCACCAATCAAATATCTCAACCAATCATAACATCCAGCCAATCAGAAATCAGATATCATTCAATAAACTGTCAATCAAATCCACCAAACTTGTTAACCAATTAGCTACAGCTACTTGCTCAGGATCTATATAAGAAAGATCAGTCGATGTTTATTAACTTAGACTTCCTTATACCAGAAGACATAAATATAGACAACACTGTAAGCACTTATACTTATCAAGAAAAAGAAAAAGAAAATACACTCAATACAAACTCCGAGAATTCCAATAGTTACCAAAGAAAAAAAAAGACTTTGATAACTATTTCTCAGATATCTCAATTATTTCTCACTCAACCAACATTCCTAATCAATATAACAATTCTATTCTCACTACCTTACATTCTTTTTTATTCATACTTCTCAACTCTTGGTCTCCAAAACATTAGTAAAAACTCTAACAAGGGAAGGCTTAAAACAGCATATAAAAGACTCTAGTTATATGAGGAAGACCTAATAATAAAATACTCTGAAATAGAGGATTATAATATATTTATCAAGATTAATCTTGAGAAAAATAATCAATATATCTTTGATAAACTCCTTACAAAACACCATTATATTATTAGCTGGGAATCTGAATTTAATACTATTAGAGATAATCTAGCAGAACCAATCAATCTCCTACTAGATATCAATCAACAACTCAAAGATGAAGTCAGACAAAAACCCCACTTAGTCATTTTTATTAAAATAAAAGCAAGAGACAAAGGGGTTTTCAACTTTAACAAAATTAATGAACTTAAAAAAAATCATTAAAAAGAATATGAAAAACTGGATGGTTGATTTCAGAGAATCTATAAAAGAAAATACAAAGTTGTTGAACTCAATAGAGAAGTCTGCTTCAAGATCAAGCTTTTGCTAAGTGCCAGTCTCTTCAGAAAAAGTTGCAGTCATATTCCATAATTTGTGTTAAGAGATGTGAATTAAGATTGAAGATGTTGATATATCTCAGATATGTGATGATCATCCTAAAGAGAGCAACAAACTAGACTATCATGATCTACTTCAAAGAAGCAGAAAGATGTTCTGAGACAACCTTCCAAAACTCCCCTCATTATCTGACCTAATTCCTGCACAAATAAAAGTCAAAATCCCTTATCAGATTTCTATCCTTGACAGAAGCATCACAACAAATATTGCAGGTTCTCTTTACTTCTTCTACAGGTTTGATCTTCTGCCGAATTCTTATTTTATCTCACTTTTAGATCTTTCCAGCCACCCTCGAGACCTACTTAAAGAAGTCGCACATTTATTTTCAATAAAAAAAAAGACCTATGAAACTTGAAAAATATAATTAGGGAACTTATGAGATTCTTTATTGTTCCTTCCAAAGTCTTCTTATCTTACTTTAACCTTCTACCTCTCAAGAGTCTCTTTCTTTTTTCTTCTAATTTGTTTGATCCAAAGTTTATCTCCTTTTTTTCACTTAATACTAGTGAAACTGATATCAAAAAAATTGTTAAAAAACTAAAAGCAAAATACTTCTTTGAATATCTTCTCATTAATTTTTTCAAATTCAAAAGACTTCTTTCATCATGGCCATCCACTATCAATGAATATTAATCCAAACTAGAAATTCAAATTTCCACTACAAATTCCCATGATACCCAATTCCTAATCAAAAATTTGAGATCAGAATATTGATTCTCATTTCTATTAGGATCTCTTTGGATATCTTCAGATATTGTCCAAACCAACAAACCAAGACTTCTATAGAAACTAGAGGACATTAACCCAGACATCAACATTGGTCAACTATCTTACAATTAAACCAAAAATCGACCTTCTCAAGTTATACAACTTCAATAATCAACTAGTAAATGATTTTAACCTTATTCAAGAAACTATTAACAAGTACTTCAAAAACTTTCTTAAACCTCGAAACTTCAATTTTGTAGACTTTTCAGAATGGGAAAAAATCTATTTTCTCAAGACAATTAATTAAGAAATTTATAAAAATCTTCTAGACCCCTTCGATTCTCCAACTATCAAAGAAGCCATTCATAAACTATTTAAAAACAAAACCTTGACAAATCAAAAATAAGCTATGACATCATCAAACTTATAAGAGATAAAACTGTCACCCATATAACCACTATCTTTAATCACATCCTGTATTCTTCCTTTGTTTTCAAACAATAGAAACAAATCATTATTATCCTAATTCCAAAGAAAGTCATTTGGAGTTACAAATTGTCAGACACTAGACCTATATTTCTCATTGACTTCACTAGAAAAGTGTTTACTGGATTGGTCAACAAAAAATTAATCAAAATTCTCAAAGAAAATAACATCCTATCTAAATTCAATTATGCTGGCCTTCATGAACAAAGCATTATGAAACCACTAGTGATTGTCAATTCAGCTCTTCAAGCTGCAAATATCAACAACAAAAAGTTTTGGTTTGCATCTCTTGATATAGCCAAAGTGTTTGATTCAGTCTCCATCCTAGTAATCCAAAAATCCCCAGAAAGAATCAACTGTCCAAGTCAAGTCATCAGTCTTTTCATTAATATTTTAACCAACAGAGAGGTTTTCATCAACTCACTATTGGTCCAATCAATTCACTCACCATTAATAATAGAGTAGAACAAGATGAAATCCTGTTTTCAATTACATGGATTATCTTCTATAACTCACTAGTTACCAAACTATCCCAACACTGTCCAGTCAAGAGCTACTCCACTCCCAATACTCTGGCATATATGGATGATCTTGCTCTTATAGCAAACTCTAGACAGAAGCTGGAAAAGCTTCTCACAATAGCTAATTAGTTATTCACAATAAACAGTATCATGTGTAACAAGGATAAAACCATAATCATTAACAATATCAAAGTCAAATATGGCTCTTCAGACTCCATTAGATTTGACAATCATTGGATCCAAATTTTTAAACCATATGAAAGTATCAAATACCTTGAAATCTTAACCTTACCAAGAAATTCATACAAATCCAACAGAAAAGCATTTATCCAAACAGCATCACAAATCATTAAGAAACTTTTCAAATACAAGTAAAAAGAGAAAATTAAGCAACAAATCAATAATTGAGTTGTTATAGGAAAATTTGAATATTTCTTACTCTTTTCTTTTCTTAATAAGTTAACTTTCAAACTTTTATAAACAAAAATTAACAAGCTAATTAAATCAGTATACAGAATCTTCTTTAAGTGTTTCAACATAATCTTGACAAGCTATGGTGACCTCAACCTAACAGTATTAGAAGAAAGACAAAAGACCACATTAATAGACAACCTAATTTCTAAACTTTCTATTTCTGCCATTAGAAAATACACATTACAAGAAATTTAATCCATCCAAACAAAAAAAGCAATTTGGTTTTGTTCTATTTGCAACCCAGAGAAGTTTAATCAAGACAGCTGGATTCTCTATATAGCAAAATTGGTCAAAAATCTTAAAATTCAAATCTGTTCTACAGAATATCTATTTCATCTTAACAATGCCAAAAACTCAATTGGTCTCTTGTTCTCCACTCTCCAATCCCAGCTCAAAAAAACAGCAATTAGCATAACAAATACTCTTAACATAAAATTCATCAATCAACTATTAAAATTTCAAAGCTTCACCAAACTCACATAGCCATAGCTTGTCATTTATACAGATATAATCCATTTTGGCCCAAAGCCTAATTGGTTCAAAACATTTACAAATACCAAAAACCTAAAGTCCAATATCAAATCCCAAATTAATATTTTGACTTATTTATAATATCAATATAATAGTCAAAACTTACAAAAGACATTGAGCAATACAAAAAAATACTCCACTCAAGGAAAAACACTTTACAATAAATCTTAACAATACCTTGATTAGATACTTAGGCTGTGCAGCTAATTTGCCTTTCCAAAGATTCTGTTGATTAGAGTTTACAAATACAGTGGTCTCAACATTATGAGTTTAAACTAATCTATTCAATGATCAAAAATACTATCCACTTAGTCTAACAGATGAAATCTTTATCTCACTACAGAACAATGAACTTATTCTATAAGAAATTAACATCTTCACTACTTTTCTTTTCCAGACTTTTTTGCAAGAACTCAACTTACAGCAGTATACTTATATACAGCTTTATAAAAATAACCTAATTATAAATAATACCAAAGTTGAACTTCTCAATCCCTGCTTATCACCAGACAACATTCTACTTGCAATATTTGATATTTCCAATAGAATCAGCAATGCAACACTATTGAAATCAGAAATAACAAAAAAATTCTTTAACCAGTTTCCAAATACTCTAGAAGAATGATAAAAATCAATTTCTCAGCACTAATTCAAAGAATAATTCATCAAATATAACAAAAATCAATACAGATAATATATATTAAATCTAAATTCAAACTATCATCAACCAGATTTTTTCAGTGGAACAATCCTCTTTCACATTTTTCAAAAAACCCATTAATCAACAACACATGCAAAAAAATTTTTAGTATTACTAGGAACTACATAATATGCAAAAGTTTTTCTATTATTCAAACTTTTGGATAGAAGCATACTCTATATGATCTAAAAGTTATTATCAAATTCAATAAGAACATCAAAAAACTGCATAATAACAGTTATAGCAACATAATTGCATTCAGAATCAAACTACTCTCAGGCACTCTGCCCACTTGCAAAACTCTTCACTAGCTATATCCTAACCAGTATCCAAATGCTTGGTACCCAAAATGTGAACTCCATACTGAGGACATCTATCATATCTTCAAATGTCCTGAGACCTCTATTGAAGCTGATCAAATAATTAAAAATATCAATCAAATTCTTTATCCAAACAGCAATAAAACACTAATCTCATATATATGGCAAGTAGCTGAACTATCCTATAGCTTTACAGATAAAATCTTCTATATAACAGACTTCTCCAATTGGGTCAAGACAGCTAACTAAGCCATAATCCAGTTATATAATCTTATTGAAAACCATGCTGCTCTATAGCCAATACGTCACTATCTATCAGAATTAAATGAAACTCTAATAAATCTTCTACGCAATCTCATTCTTCTAAACTATTTAACAATTACAACTTTCAAACCGAAATCTAATCAACCATTATCTCTCCTGAAGAAATTATAATTGATCTACCTAATATAGTCACTAATACATTTATACAATATAAATATAATTATTTCAAATGTATTTAGAAATTAATATCACTATTATTTAACACATCTTCTCCTAATACTAAGTAAGTATTTATAGCTGCTCGATACTATTTAATAAGATATATTGTTTTAAATTTTCTTTTTAATATTAGTCAAATGGTTACTATAAGCAAGCTAGTATTTAACTTATTGTACTTGCATATAAAAGAGTTGTTTCTTTCACAATATATACCTTGACATATACAAACCAAATAAAGAAATGATGTTTATCTACTTTAAAAAAAAAATAAATAAATAAATAAAGATCTATAAATTTATAGTGTAGTGGTTAATACTTTACAAGTCAAATCATAAGATATCAATTTAATATTATATAAGAATAATTGAATAAAATCAATATGATATCTGATACTATAATTTATAAAAGTACTGTTTATTATAAGAAGCCATTTCATATACTAATCTGGTGAGTATTAAGATTATAATTTTCAGAAAAGATATTATAATATGACAATTATTTAGTTGATATTATAATGATTGTCAAAAGTTATAAGGTATATAAGATATCTATTTTTGATAAGCAGGTTTGGTAATTGCTTTTCTAATATTTGGTATCTTTTTATAAATCTCTGCTCTAGTCTTATTCCAATTAAATAATAAATCAGTTTAGTGATACTTATTATAAAAAAGCATTTGACAGTAAGGCCTGCTTTATGCAAAGTTATGTAAGTTACTGTTCAGGCAATAAGAACCAGCTATAAGTCTATCTTGAATATTTTTAAATATTATTTAGACAGGTAAAAAATTAAATAATTAGCCTAACTGCGGTGATAGTAAAAAGATTTATCCTTAATAAAGTAAGCAAATATTATATAGTTTTATTTGTTATATAAATGATATTACCCTAGTATAAGGATAGGTCCCTAAATTATTTAGCATATAAAATTTCACAAATTAATTATATTTTTTTTGAAAGAACATAATTAATTATTTATTATTTTAATAGAAACATAATTTAAAAAACACTTGGATCAAGTGGCCTAAATTGCAAAAATCCTTTGTAGATAGTTTTTTTTTGGTTTTATATTTAAAAAAAACTTTTTTAATAATAAGAGACATTTGAATTATACCCTTGCCTTTAATTTAGAAACCTATCTTTACTTCAGTATATCTCTTTATTTCTCTTTAATTCTTTTCCAATAAAATAAAGCAGTTATTTAAATTATCAATAACTTAACAAACAAATGGAGCTTTGACATATTTGTATCAACCTTTATCCATTAGAAAAAGTTAATAATAACAATTGATATGTGAAAAAATTCCTATATTATTTAGTATATGTAAATACAATTAATATTATAATATAGTTCTATATATATATATTTAATAACTGGCATATATCTTGTTTATTGAATATTATTATAAGTGTTCTTATATATTTTGTGATGAAGTCAAATTCTATCTATTTCCTAAACTACCTAAGATAGTAAGCTACCTACTGATTAACTTGTTACCCTTCATATCTTCTATATTATTAATGCCAGAGTCCTAATAATATAGGTGGAGAATTAACTTGTTAAGATATATGTTTCTAAGTTTTCATCTGACATCTGATAAACAAAAACTTAAAAAACTATCTGAACATAGTCAGCCAGAGACTAGTTATATTCCATTGGCTCTAACTAAATTTAAAAAAATTTGAAAAAAATAAAAATAAGATATATGTATATATTTATATATGAAAATCTATAATTAATATTATAGTATAGTTTTATATAATAATATATATGGATATATGTAAATATTAATTTTAATAAAGTTTGCTAAACAAGGTCTACACTAGCATTTAATAATAATAAAAAAAATATTAATCCAAAAACTTTTGTAATATGACTTGTAAATTAATAATACAATGAATAGTACTTTCAAATTACCAAATATATATCTCTAGTTTAATATCTATAAGAGACAAAATATATAAAAAGTTATTTGTATATAGATTTATCAATTTTTATATATATAAAGTATTCAAATATTCTGATTCTGACTAAATTCAATTAGGCTGTATAAAGATAGAACCTTTGATCTTTTTGATAATTATGAATTGAAAATAAATTAAAGCAGAAAAGATTGTATAAAATAAAACTTTTAATTTAACTTTTATAAAAACTTATAATCTTTTTTGGCATAATGGATTTTGTAGTACAAAGAACATCCTAGTTTGAGGCTATTTCAATTTAGTACTTGCTTAAAAAAAGATTGAATGATTTGTTATATAAACAAAAACTGCAAGTAATAATAATAAGTATAATATCTTCTTTCAAGTTTTAAGTAAGAGTATTAAACAGATTATTCAAATATTCTAATTAATCCTGAAAAATACATATTTTTAATTATTTAGATGAATTAATTGATTTAAGTAAATTCAAACTGGTGACAGAACTTTCTACTCTTGAAATAGTCATACCTGATATATGGATCTACTTATATAATACAATTTTATATAGTTGAATTAGAGATAAATTAAGTTAACTATACTAGTAATAATTAATAAGCAATATTAACTCTACTTATCTAAATATAATATTTCATATTAAAGAAATTATAAACAAGATATTATTTTTTTTTTGTAAGTAAATATCATTTCTTTATTTGATTTATATATAATAAAGTATATATTGTGAAAGAAATAATATCTCTTATGTATTAATATAAAGAGTTAAATACTAACTTGCTTATAGTAATCAAATAACCAATATTGAAAAAAATATTTAAAACAATATATTTTGTCAAATAACATCAAACAGCTATAAATACTTATTTAATATTAAAAAAATTAAAATTATAGTTAAGAAATAAAAGTATTAGACTGTAAATATATTTATATTAGAAAGATTTTTTGCAAAAAAACTTTAGAGATTTCCATTTTTAAAAAATTTTTTACAAATTTCTGGAAAAATATTTTAAAGATCTTAAAAAAACTTCAAAAAATTTTATAATGAAATAATTCGAAGATCTCTGAAATAATATAAATAAAACATTTGACTTCAAATATTTTACAAAAAATTGAGTTAATTAATTTTTTTAGAATATTTAATATAAAAAATATACAAAACAAAATTTTATTATAAGTTATTTAGAACAAAAATCTTATAGAGTTTTTTGAAAATTATTTTAGAATGTTTGTAAAATTATTAATTTTTAAAAAATTTTAAATTTTTGATACTTCAGAGATTTTTTTTTGTCTTAAATAAATTAAAATAAAATTTTGTTTTGCATACTTTTTATTAGGTATTCAAGAAAAATAAATCAATTTAATTTTTTATAAATTTTTAAATATTTTTGAAGTATAATATTTAAAAAATTTTAAAGATTATTATAACATTTTGAATTTTGTAATATTTTAAGTTTTTTAAATTTTTATAATATTGTATAGTATCATAAAATTCTTTAAAAAAAAACAAAAAATTTTATTAAAAAATCAATTTAATTTTTTGTAAATTTTTGAAATTACTTTAAACATTTTTGAAGTCTTATTATTTTTAAATTATATATAATATTTAAAATGCTTTGAAGATTATTATTTTCTTTATAATATTGTATAGTACTATAAAATTTTTTATTAAAAAATAAATTTATTAATTAAATATTTATTTTTTTTATCAAAACAAAATATTATATAAAGAATATTATAAATTATTTTTATATTATATATTTCAATTAATTTTTTTTTTTTGAAGGAGCAATTGGCTATCATGCTATCGTTTATTATTATAATTTTAGACTTGCGGGTTACAAGATTTACAATATGGGAAGCATGACATACATCTCTCT
>CAJVPV010000556.1:0-20852 GCA_910591835.1 Acaulospora morrowiae | reverse complement strand
AACTCGAGCCAAATATACACGTCTCTTTTGAGGAGAAACCATTCTCCAATGTAGTATGGCGTAGACAGAACAGAAGCGACAGACTCGCCGTATTTCACCGTAACAATATTTATTAAATAGAAATATTTTAATAATATTAATTACTTCTTAAATTTTGCTAAAGAAATTTTCAAGAACAAAAACAAACAGAATCAAATAAAATGGAGTTAGATAATTTAATATTACTTTTACAAAAAGAACAAGATATATTATTTAATGTTAGTTAAGATATGAGAATTAAATTAGAATTTAAATATAAAAATTTGCTATATTATATGTAACAAATAAATTTGCTTTTAATAAAAAAAATTACTTTTATTTTAATTATTGCACATATTATAAAAATTATGTTTTATATTATAAAAAAATTTATTATATCATTATAAATTAAGATTTTTAAAATTTAAATCGAATCAATCAATTCTAATACATATTGATTTCTATCTAAATTGATAATAATTAATAAAAGATTATAATTAATATATACAGTATTTAAGATGTTGTTAATTGATATATATCCCCTATTTATTTTGCCAATGTACTTTAAAATAAATAAATAAAAAACAAGTAGGGAGAAACTAAAGTTTCTAGACAATAATATTATTAAAAAAGTATGTGGACTTTATTATAAAGAAATATAAAATTTCTTTGAAATATCTGTTTTTTGAATTGACAAAAGAATTAATAAAAAAGTTGATTTTAATTTTATACAGTAAATTTAATTAAAATAAGTTTAATATTATATAAATTTAATAGAATTAAATATATATTAACTTAATATTGTATAAAATAAATTTGTGCATACTCGTCTTATAATATCTAACAATCAAAATATAAGCCACCTGTTCAAAAAAAATATTGTATAAAATAAATTTGTACATACTCATCTTATAATATCTAATAAACAAGGTGTAAGCCACCTGTTCAAAAAAAATATATTAACTTAATAATATTGAATTTAACTTTATATAAATTTAGTTAAATTAAGTCTAACAATCTTGGCAAATTATTTTATTCAACTATATTAATTGATATATATTATCAATTACATTTCTGTTTTAATTTATGAATATTGTATATTTGTGTTAGTTTATTTTTTTTATTTTTTATATTATAGTAAGTTATTTAATTTTATTTCTAAACAATAACTGCCAATCCATTGGGCAAAAAGTACAAAAAATGAATGGCAGAAGAAATATCTTCTGTTTTTCATGGCCTGTTCAAAGTCCTGACCTTAATTCCATTGAACATTTTTGGAATGAATTGAATTGTTTGGATATACAGACACAATCTTTTCCCAACTAATAAAGTGAAGTATTTGAGTTCTTATAGAAGGAATAGTTTAAAATAAATGATTTGATTTATCAAAATCTTGTAATGAGTATATCTCATTATATTGAGGCTGTTAAAACTCCATAGGCAATTCTATGAAGCATTAAATATATAAATAAAATTTGAAACTTGTTGTTTTAAAGAAAAAAAGATTTTTTTTTTTTAAAAAAAAAATACTTTAATTTTTTTAAATTCATAAAAAAATTTTTTTATCCAGTTGTCGATAATCGTCAAATTTGATTATCAGGTTATGATTATGTCATGGGAGTGTACATGTATAATATGGTTATCTATCATTAAAATATTAACAAACTTTATGTTTTTGGCAAATTACAAATTATGACGGTAATGAAATATGATTGAGATGAAATAGAATGCCACTGTATTTATCACGTCTGTCCTTTCTTTATCTTATTTGCTACTCAATGCTATTATCGCGAGTTTTATAAATCACGCATCACCTGGATTTTTGTACCACCACACAATTCTCAACGTAAGACCATGTTTCACAATTCAACATTAACAGCATTGAATGCACAGACAAATTACTGTATACTCTTTCTTCTTCAAGACGAAGTTAAGGCCACAAATGGATCAACTTTCTACGGATATTACTATAGCTGTCGCTAAACATGACTTTGTCAAAACGTGTGGTGCTATACCATTTATTGGAAATATTGCAGCAGCTATGGCCCAGGATATAATAGATTTAGCAAATAATGCTAGCCATAATAAAGAAGCGTGCAATTATATTTCCGAGTGTGTACAAAGGAGTCTAACTGCTATTGCTATGCTTCCATTGGAAGGTGATTACAATGAATCACAAAAGGTATATGAAAAGGTGTTAGACGAAATGAAATCATATGTGATTGAAATTGACAAACCTGGAAAGTTCAGCGAGAAAGCAAAGAAATGGCTCAAGGGTATTGTTAATGCAAATAATGTAAGATAGTTTTCTTTTTATGACCATCATCAAAAATTTATCTTTGTATATTCTTATTGAAAAGACCTATTTTATTATAAGGTTCAGCTAGCTAATGAAAAATTGCTCCTAAAACTAACAGAAGCCATCCGTGGTTTTTATACTGTTTTGGGACCTGATAGTGAAAAAATTAATAAAATTTTAGAGATCACTGAAGGAAATAAAAAAAGCATCAATGCCCTTAAAATCATGCTAACAAAGAAAGGGGATAGCTTGACCGATGAGGAGATAGAATGTTTAAAAATTGATCCATTAAAAATTAAAAATCAAGAAGATAAAGATGAAACCAATTACTATGATTCTGACCGCAAAATTGCTGTAAATAGTATTCAAAAGCGGATATATTGTGGAGAGTTTGTCGCCGTAAAAAAACTAATTTACAGAGACCCTAATGAAAAGCAACAACGCAAAATAGTCAAACAAGCAAAGATCCTTAGTTTACTTAGCGCCTGTAAATATATTGAAATATTGTGAGTATTCCATAACTTATTCATAGCTTATTGTATATTGATTAATTGATAATTTTATAATTTATAGCATTGGCGTCTATTTTAAAGAGGAAAATACAATAAAATATTTATTCTTGGTCACTAATTGGATGCAAAGTGGAAATCTTCAAGATTATTTGGCTAATAATAAGTCTATTCCATGGGAAACTAAACTAAAGGTTGCAGAACAAATTGCAAAAGGGCTCACTTACTGTAATAACGCTGGAATATATCATCGAGATGTCAGAAGGTGCATAAATAAATGAACATTTCTTTATTTTTTATACTCATTTATGCGTGGTAATAAAATATTTTTTTTAGCAAAAGTGTATTGCTCGATGAGAACTTGGATTCAAAGCTTACTAATTTTGAGAAGAGTAGAACCATCACAGGGGAGACATCCGAAATGCCGATTGATAGGAAAAGGTCACTTATGTATTTTTATATTTTATAGTTTTATTATATTTCTTAATAAATAATTTTGGCAACATTTAGGTGGACGGCACCGGAAAAACTCATATATCCAATGTTACCATATACTGAAAGATGCGAAGTATATAGGTATGATAAAGTAATTAACTTTCATATTATTAGTTAAGACTGACGTAAATTATTTTATTTCAGCTTTGCCATTCTTCTCTGGGAAATTTCTGCACAACAAATTCCATTTTGGGATATGTCCCATCGTGATGCAGGTGAAGAAGTAAAAAAAGGAGAACGTCCTAAACCATTCACATTAGACACGCCAGAACGATATAGAAAATTAATTGAGAAAGCCTGGCACCAGGAACCAAAGAGACGTCCAGAAATTGAAGAAATACGAAAGGAGCTTACAATAATGAATAGAAATTACCGGGACGTTATACAATCATCTTTCATGCTTCCTATTGATCAAGTAATATCACTCCACGAACAACAACAGTTCAAAGAAGCGTTTCCATTATTCCTGCATCTAGCCCAAAAAGGCGACTCTCAAGCGTCTTATTACGCAGGCCTTTATCTATACGAAGCAAGTTATGGCATTGAAAGAGATGAGATTGAAGCTTTACAATTATTTCAAAAATCGGCAGTTGGCGGAGATGTTAGAGGCCGGTATATGTACGCTAACGCCTGTCTCTACGGATCCTATTATTCTCGAAGAGAAGGACTAAGATATCTTAAAAAGTCAGCAGATAAAAACTATGCAGATTCTTTGTACATGTTATCTCAGATATATTTAAATGGAGAACATGGATGTGAAATCGACAATGATAAATATGAGGAATATTTAACAAAGGCATCTAATAATGGATCCGAAAAGGCACAAAGAGAACTTGCAATATTGAAAAAAGATAAGACGTAACGGATCTAAAGCTTTTTACGTGAGATTATATAATTAAAAACGATATATATTAATTCTCAAATTTTATGACAATAGGGTCGACGCCGATTGAATAATATATATAACTAAAATTTTTTGTTCTACTGTATTTACTTTATGGATAATTATCAAATTTTGGAATTTTATCAATAGAAGCAGAAGTTAGGTTGATGTTTTCTATAATAATATAATATTTATTGATGGGATTTTCATTAATGAGATTATGAAGGTATAATTTAATTCGCTTCTTTAATAAATATCATATTATATACTGTACATATTTGAGCCATTCACAATGTATTTTATTTACTTGCTTATTTATTTTTTTTGCAAGCAGTTATTAGACACAAGACATTAAACTTTAGTTTATTATAATTACATATGATCTATTATATTAGTAAATTAATTGTAACTTATTAAACCTTTACAGTTTTCATGATTGCCACCAAGTAGTATTTACATATTAAGGGTATTGAATGACTAATACCTATTCAACTTATGGTTAAATTTTTATATATTTCTAAGATACTAAATATTTTCTTGAATTTGACTAATTTGTATTGGGGAGATTCGATACTGGGGGTTTTTTAATTTAATATCTGACATTAGTGATTGCAGTGTTTGTTTCCAAATTTCTAAAAATTTTAAGAAAATAAATGAAAGTTTTTTTTTTTGCAGAATATCAAAAGTGATATGAAGTACTTTAGTATTAGAATGTGATTTAATAAAGTTTGTAATGACCAGTTGGTTGAAACTAATAGTTAAATATTTTTCTTTTGAAATGTTTTTAGAGATTAGAGAATCAAGAATAGTGTCTTTTTAATTGTATTTAAACTCTGATAGTAAAAGCATATATATTTCAAATTTTCTAAAATATACTTTACAATAAAAACAAAATTGTTACTATATAATTAAAAGTATCTTTTAAATAATTTAACTCTATTATAAAGTTTGTTTTCTGTAATTTTTTTTAAAAATAGTTTAATTTAAACTTGAGATAATTAGTTTTTGAACTTTTGTTAAAGTAAAAAATTATTTTTAGCTCTTTCCATGTTATAAGATAATCAAAAAAAATGTCAAAAAATTAATATATTAATTTACAAACTTGACTACTAAACTATACTTGTGACATATTTTAATTAATGCAAGAGGATATGCTTTTCTAGTTTTTACTAACAAATTTTAAAGCTTGAGACATAACAAATGTTTGATGTGAATGTATTCTTCTTTAATATTTCTATGATCTAATTTAAAAACTTAATTAAATATAAGCACTTATACTTGAAACTATTACTCAAATCTTTGCTTTATCTGAAAAATCATTAAATAGAATTGGCTATTTGCTTTTTGATACATTTTTATTAATTTCTATACAGTGTTTTTAAGTAATAAATAAATAAATAATTTCAAATTTTTTTGCACCATACTGTATATGAATTAAATATTATTTAAAACTTATATAATTTTTTTAAATGATGAAAAATGATTTTCAATATAGAAATTATTTAAAAATAATCGTATAACTGTTTTAATTAATTATTTAATAATTATAAAATAGTATTATATAAAATTAATACAATAAAACTTTTTTATAATGATAAATAATAATTAAAAAATAAAAAATAAAAGTTATAAAAATTTAATAAAAAAAAAGTTTTAAAATTCAAAGAAAGTATAATAAAAATTAAAATTTTAGAATATAAAATAGAAAGTATTTAAAAATTTTGAAATTCAAAAATTTAATTGCAATATAATTATACAATTATCTTGATAACTAATTATTTAACATTAATTAATTTTTTTTTAAAAAAAAAGTTTTTGACATAAGCTTTAAAATAAATTATTATTATTATTATATATAATAAAATTAAATTTAAACATTTTTCAAAAACTATATTACAATAGATTTACAAACAATATACAATAAATAATTGAAAATCATTTAATTCCAAATTATATTGTGATTAAACATTCTTTATCTCTTAAATTATAGGATATTTTTTTATAATTTTTAAAATTTTTTAACTAAAAAATTATATTTTATTTATTTTTTAAAATAATCAAAATATTTTTTTAAAAATTTATATAATATTAATTTTAATTATACTGTATATTTACCCCTTCAAAAGATTGATATGGCTATCATTACCAAACCTAGCATAGTTTACTAATTGGTAGTTAAACTAAATACTGTGGGAGGGTTGTTCTTGACGAGACATTTGATTTGACTGAGATAAATAATTTCTCTTTATTAATTTACTTTAGTCACCACCATCTACTTCTTTTTATTTTAAAGAATAGCTGCTAACATTTTATACTTTTTTACAAGAAAAGTTTAGGAACAATTTGAAAACATAACGAAAGGTAAGGGAATTTCTACTACTTTCTGGCGCTATTATCTAATCTAACATTAATTATATCATTATTATTTTGTTACAAGCACCAGTTTCAGATCTATTTTTACCTTTCTTTTCTTTTCATGATCCTGGATTGATCATCAGTTACATGACTCAATCATTTTACTATCGTTTTTATTCTTCCTCTCACAATACACTCAAGAAATCTTTGTACAACTATTATTATTTGAAAGTACCCAAGGAGTTGTGCTTCACAGTATCCAGAGTAAAATAGCAGCCAATGTTAATACAGCTAGCAATAAGCTAGATTAGTTGCAGATGTCATGCTAGTAATTGGGAAACTTAGTAAAGTAATACGTAATGATCAGGAATTTTAGTTACCCTCGCAACATAAATTGGTAACAACAACAAAAGTTCCTCACTTATTCTCTGACAATATAGGTCTATTGTACAAAGTTAGGTTCCGGCGCCACTAAGAAAACCAATATAAACTCCATCCATAGGACATTTCCACCATACTTGAAGCATGTATATGCCAAATCCTTTTTGTGACTTGGAGGCAAACCTGTATAAAGTGACTGCAGCACCTTCAAGCAAAAGGATACTCATTTCTTACTATCTCTAACACTATTCTGCTTGCTGTACATCAAGCTATATTTGAAAAGCAGGTGTACCAATCCTAATTATAACTTGGAGACTAACCTGTATAGATTGATTGCAGCGTTTTCATATGATTAGATATTCATTTACTTCTAGGTAGCTAGACACCATTAATAAACATAATATAGATTTTTGAATTTCTTTTTGTCTGTATTCCTTGAATGGTGCTAAAAGAGTACAGGAATCTGGCCCTGTATGGAAGTCTTGCATTAATTCTTCCTAGCAAAAAGAAATATATGTCATGCTATTGAGTATTGTACCTTGCTTTATAAGTGAAAGTATAATAAATATAATAAAGCATAATAGCCATTTGTTCTTTTCAAAAAAAAATTATATTGTATATTATCTAATAATAATATTTTTATTTATTGAATAAAAATTTGCAGTTTAATTATAAGTAAAATTTTTAATTTAAAAAAATTTTTTTAATAATTGATCTTAAATAAACTTAATATTTTTCAAAGTTAAAGATCATATAATTAATAATCAGTTTTATAGAATTATTTACAAAATATAACTTTAACTATTACAGTTTTAATAATTTAATTAAAAAATTTTTAACTTGTATATAAAAGTAAAATATATTTTTTACTTTAAATATATATTGAATTTTATTTCTTAAATTGTAATACAAGTAAATTTACTTATAAATTTAAAAATTAAACAAGTTTTTAAAAAATTTTAATAAAATTCTAAATATTAATTTTTATAATTTACTTATATTATAAAAAATATATTCTTTATTAACTTTATTAAATAAAAAATCTTTAAACTTTGTGTTTAAAATTTTAATATAAAAAAAATTTTTTTTTTAAGTAGGTAAACATTATCTCTTTATTATCATAAAAGTTTTAAATAATTTTACATTGTAAAAGTGACAACATCTCTCACGTGACCAATTGATTAGTGAGTTTAATGCTAGCTTGCCTACAGAAACTATCTAAGCGACATGGAAAATAAATATTAAAACCAATGTATATCCTAAATAGTGCTGAGCAGCTATAAATATCTACTCAGGATTATATGAAATAAAATTTAAGAAAATATAAAAATGAAAGAAGAAAATACTAGATGAAAGAAAAATAACAAAAAAACTAATTATAGTACAAATGAAACCTAATGTCGCTCTGATGGTTCCATCCCCCTGAAGTGCAGTTGCACTTTCCAGAATGGCCAGGCTACAGCTCATAGTATATAACAGTATTGATGACACATTCTCTTGATAGCCATTTCTTGAGTCATTGTTAATTATAGTAGTGGTATGGTTGTTGGTATTTAGGTATTTGGTGATAATCAAAAAGAAAATGAAAAAAAACTGACTATTATACAAAGAATGCCTTGAATTAGGCGTGCCACGCTGGTTGATCCATTTAATTGGAGTAGAATGCTACTTCTAGAAATGGCCAGGCTACTGTCCAAAGTAAATAGTAGTGTTGTTGACACATTATTTAGATCATATGTTGTTGTTGTAATTGTTAATATTTTTGTTGGTATGTTGATTGGTTTATTTTTTGGTGGTGTGATCTTGTTTTGATTGATATGGCCAAAATAGGATTTGTTTATGTCGATTGTTATATAATGTTTTGGTTGTATGGAATTGTTTTGTGATTTGATAGTATTGGATTGGTTGGATTTGAAATATCGATCAGTTGACAGGAGTAAACTGATTACGGTTTTTTGGTAAGAATTTTTTTGAGTGAAAATTTTTGATTTTTGGTGGTGCAGCAAAATATGCTGAGTGATAGTAAGAAATAAATATTGAATATATTGTTGGTGCTCCAAGTCAACAATATAAACAATTTTGATATAAAGTCTGGTTTTTTGATATAGAAAAAAGTCATCCAAGCAGAAAATATAATTATTTAAAAAGATTTGTGTATTGATAAGAAAAGAAAATGGAAAGAACCCCAAGGAATATTTATAAAGAAGTAACTGCTACGGGCCTTTCCTCATGCAATCCAAAAAAGAAGCAAGATCTCTAAACTTGCTTTTCTTTGGCCAGAGGTCCTATCCCGATGCATCAGTATACTTCTTTAATTTCCTTGAGGCTCTTATAGAGAAGAAAGAGGAAGTGTGAAGGACTTTTGGTTATTGAAAGACAAAAAAAAATATTTGTTTCTTTAATTTTGAAGAAAAATTACTATAAAAGGAAATTTTTAAGAAAAGATTTGTATACGGGTATCTTTAATATAAAAAATTGTATAAAATTAAATGTATATTTAAAGTAAAAAAAATTATTTTACTTCTAATAAAAGTTAATATTTTTATAATTAAATTATTATAATTGTAATAATTAAAGTTATTTTTTATAAATAATTCTATATAAATTATATGAACTTTAACTTAAAATTTTTTAAGTTTGTTTAAGATTAACTTTTATTAAAAAAAATTTTTTTAAATTATAAATTTTGCTTATAATTAAACTTTAAAACTAATATTATATAAATTTTTAGAAACATATTTTAATTATTTAAAAAAATAAATAAAAGAAATTTTTTAATTAAATGTTATAAAAAAATATTCTATAATTTAAAAAATATAATTTTTATATTTCAATTTTAAACACAAATTTTAAAGTTATTTATTTTAAAAATTTTTAATAAAATTTTAATTTTTTATTTAATCAAGTTAATAAAAAATATTTTAAAAAATATTTTTTATAATATAAATAAATTATAAAAATTAATATTTAAAATCTATTACATTTATTATCTTATCTCCATCAAGTTAACAACTTTACTTAAGCTGAAGACTTTCTAAATAAAAAGTATAGACTTCTTATCAAGACTTCTTCTTTTGTTTTAAAGAACTCAATCTAGAAAAGGTCAAGATAACATTTCTTCAATTAGAAGGTTAAAGTATAAAAAAGATGAATTATTACTTTATCAAGATTCTAGACACATCTTTCTATAATTAATAACTGTATATCAAGTCAGTTAAATGAGAAAAAGAGATTATTGAAGGTAACAATTCAATTGGCAGTATTAATTACATAAGGTTTTGCTTTGCTAAGGGTCTAGACTGCTAATTAGCATATCAAAAGCATACAGTTATTAGAAATTCTATCTTGGATACTTGATAAAACTATTACTTCATCATCATTCAATAGAGATAACTATGGAAATGCTCTCTTATCTTAGCTAGCTTCCAAATTTTCAAAACAAAAAATCATGAATAGCTTACTTTCATTAAAAGATTATTATAAGTTTATTATACTATATTGATATCCGGATCACTAATATAGGCAAGACTGAAAACTCTTATTTTTATTTCCTTCAGCTTATAGTTATACAGGTCCAAACCACAATCCAAAATCCAAATATAATACCTCTTTTCCACCATTAATATCTATGAAGTACACATGTATAATCAATAATTTAACTAATAGCTAATAATCATTTATTTGTTTTTCTTTTTCTCTATTCACGTTTTTAAAAATTTGTATATGTTAACTTTTATTTTTGATAGGTTATAATTAATCTACTTTGTAGAGATTTTTAATATATTGGTAACAAATGAAAGTTCAATAAAAACCTTTTACACTTAATAATTATCAAAAAAAAAATTAATATTTTAAATTTTATCAAAATTTTTTAAAAACTTGTTAAAATTTTAAATATATAAACAAATTTGCTTGCATTATAATTTAAAAAATAATAATATAATATATATATACTTATTTTTTTTTTAATGTTAAGTGAGGCATTTCTCACGATTTTTATTAAAATAGTAAAATGAATTGTTACATGATTAATACTAAGATATAAGATACATTGCTATACATGTCAGCCTACCACCTGATTAGTTATATCTCTAGAAAAAAATCCTTGAGCAGGAAAAAGGAAAGAAACTATCTAATCTTGGAGAGCTAATGCCTCCTTAATAATTTATTTTATTCTGTAGGGGCATGGATAGAGTTTCAGAGAAAAGTTTAAGTGTGATATCAATTAGTTTGTATTGATGTATTTGTTTGTTATTGTTTGATGGATTATTTGTTTGTGTTTTGTTGTAAATAGTTGGGTTTTTGTTTAGTTTTTTGTTGTTGTTGTTTCTTCTGTGTTTAGTGTTTTGAGATATGTCAAGGAAGCTTTTCTCTGCAATCATGTTTTTGTTTCTTGGAGTCCAGATGTGTTGGTAGATAAGTTTGAGTGTTTCATTTTGTATTTCATTAAGGATTTTGAGGTCATATTATGTTGCTTGGAGATTGTTGAAAAGATTTTTGAGTTGTAATATGCCCATTGTGAAGTTGATTAGTTGGATAGTAGTATTGATTGTTTTTTGGACTAGATGAAAATTAAGGTTTTTATTATTTTTGAATTTTTTTGCAATTAGTATTTGAGTGTCGGTAATATTTTTTTGATTGTATTTATGTTGTGTTTGCAGAGCCAGATATGGTGTGTAGTTTCTGAAAATAAGTTACAACATGCGCATGTATCATTTGTGTAGATATGGGGTAGTGTAGTGTGAAGATGGGATTTAGTTGGGAGTGTATTTGAAAATATTTTAAAATGAAAGTTGTAGATTTTGGATTGATATTGGTTTGTTGGTATTGGTGTATTTTTTGAGAAAAGTTAGAGCATTAGTTAAGAGTGAGATATCTGGTTTGAATATTGTTTAAGCACGATGGGAGTAGATTATATCTGTGGAACGGACAGTTTTGTTTATTTGTTTGATATATTGCCTTGTTGATGGGATGGGATTTTTGTTTGTGTTGATGAGTGTAAAGTGTATTGGTGAAGGATCGATTATATTGATTTGTGATAATTGAGAGTTGGTTAATTGTATTTTTTGTATTGCAGATGTGGGTTTGAAAAAGGTTTGAGAGAATTGAAGAGTTTGTATTATATTATGAATATTTGAAATAGTAATGAAATATGGGATTTTACATTTTTTCCTATGGTTTGTGGGTGGTAGAGAAAAGGTTTTGTGATTTAATTTTGAGTGTTTAGATAGGAAGATTATAATTATTGTATGGAGAAGTGATAGGTAAGGGTTGGATTTAATATTAATTGTGTATGATTTGTGGTGTTGAATAAAGTTCCAAGTTACTGATGTAGTACCGGTTTGATATTTGTATGTTAGTAAAATTTCAAGAGGGATATCGTTATATTGTGAAAGTGAGTTGATAATGAATTGTAATATTGGTAAGATGTGTTTTTGAATTAATGATTCGTATAGATTTGGATAAATCAGTATTTGTGGATTGTTAAGAGGTAGTTTTATAGACAGTGTTTGAAAAAGATTATTTTTTGTTGCTTCTGTTTTGATTAATTGTCTGGTTGAGATTTAGTGAAGAGATTGAGTGAGTTTATAGGAACTAGAAGTTGGCAGTCGTGGATACTCATTTGGATGTTTTGTGGGCAGCCTTGGCATTTGGAGAGTATTATAGATCTGTTGGAGTCAGAGTTGTTATAGGTCCAGTAGTTAATGAGAACATTGATTGTATTTGTTTTTTGTTTTTTTTCTATAATTATTTTATTGTTGATGAGTGATGCTAGCCATTTTCTTTTTTTATTTGGTTTGATTGGAGTTGAGCCAATTTGTTGAAAGATTTGTTGTGAAAGTAATTTATACCAAAAAGGTGTTTTTCCATGAGCGTTGATTCCCAGTCTGGCTAAGATGTGATGCCAGTTTGTAAGATTGTTATTGTTGTATTAAAGTAGTTGTTTGATATAATAAATGTGTTTTTTGGAAAGTTATTTTGCAAATATTGGCCAGTTTGGATGGTGTAAGAGGAGTTGGTGGATGAATGTGTTTCCTCCTGGAAGTTTATAAGAACAGTTGGTTTTTGTACAGAATGAGATGTTATATTTTTTGGTGAGTTGTATTGTGTAGGTTGTAGTGTTATGTTTGAGTATTTGTTGATTTTGAAAGATACAATGGGGTTGACAGTTTTGTATTTTTATAGCAAGGATTTCCCCTTTCTTACTATGTTTAGTTGTAGGATTGGAGAGAGAATATTGTAAGTTGGAGATTAGAACTTCTGATTGCAGGTCAGATATTGATTTGATGTTGAAAATATGGGGTTGTAATACCAGGACTGAGGGAGTGTTTTTTTGATATTGAATTTGTGTTTGATTGTTGAGTTGATTTTCTTTGAAGATTTTTGAGCATGTTTGAGGTGAGAAAGGTTGTTTGAAGTTTATATTTTATGCATGGAAGGAGAACTTTGTTGTAGATGTATGATGCCATATGGTCTGTTGTATATTTAGATTTGAGTGATTGAGAAATTGTTTCTATTTCTTCAAGAATTTTGTTCCAGTTAGGTGTGAGAATACTATATTCAGAAAGTCAAATGCCCAATATTCTTATCGGTTCTTTTTTGGGTAATAGAAGAATTAATATTGTTTCTTGAAAGATTTTTTTGTTGGAGACTTTGCTATTCATAACTAGTAGTTTGGTTTTCATCGGATTAGCTTTGATGTCATTGAGTTGAAAGAATTCTGTTGCAATGTTTAGGTTGTTTTGGATTTCAGATTTTGAGGCTGCCAGAAGATTGAGATCATCCATGTATGCTATGGTATTGTGCTTTAGGTTTAATAGCTGTTGTGTGAAAGTTGAGATCAATGGGTCATAAAAGATGATCCACCAGAGAGGTGATAATGTTTCCTCTTGGTTAATTCCATGAAAGATTATAATTTGTTGAGTGAGGCCTAGGTCTGTTATTATTTGACATGTGCGGTTTGTAAGGATGTTACTGGTTAAGGTTTCTGGTATACGTATTCTTTTCATTGATTTTTTTAGCATGTCCAGATTTACTGAGTCAAAAGCTGCACTGATGTCAAGTGATAGGATCCATAGTTCCTCTTGGATAAGTTTTTTGAAGTTGTAGATTGAGTTGAGGATTTGTATTAATTCAAAGGTGCTTTGGTTGGAAAGGTTTGTGAAGTTGGATTTTTGGAATATATTATGTTTTGTTAGGATAAGACTGAGTCTTTTGGTTAGTATTTTGGTTAGAATTTTCCTAAATGAGTGATTAGTGCATTGGGTCTTGTTTCTTGCATCAGGAAATTTTTGAACAGAAAAACTCTATATATCTCTGCATATTTCCGCTGTCATTAGAGATCTCTGGAGAATCAAAAAAATATATATAAATTTCGAAAATCTCTAAAAATTTATTTCCTCCGGAGATTTTCAAAGGTTTTCACAAATGTTTGTAATATTTTAATAACTTTTGAAAATCTTCGATAATTTCTAGAGGAAATAAATTTTTCAAAGATTTTTAAAATTTATATATATTTTTTTGATTCTCTAGAGATCTCATACGACGGTGGAGATATGCAGAGTTTCTCCACTCAAAAAATTTCCTGATGTGAATATTGTATTTCTATTGGAGTTTTTTGCTGATGGGAAATATGTGATAGTTTTTCCAGTCAGTTGGGATTTCTTGGGAAGAAAGTATTAGGTTGAAGATTGTGTAAAGATAGGAGAGGAGAGTTTTTTGGGTTTGTTTTATGAAGAGATATGTGATTTTAGAGGGGCCAGGTGTTTTGTTGTTGGGAAGTGAGTTGATTGTTTCTGTAATTTTGTATTCAGTGATAGGACTCATTAGTGTGTTGTAGATCAAGGAGTTAATATTGTTAAGTGGGGTATAATGTTTTTCCTATTTAGAGAGAAGTTCATTGTTAATTATTCATTTGCGAAAAACTTTTTTGTAGTGGTCTGTGATTGTTTGACGGATTTGGATAAGATCTGTTATAACTTTTTCATTGTTTGGGTCAATAATTTTTGTAAAGGAAGTGTGTGGGTTTTTATGGTTAAGGGTTTGTTTGATCATAATTTTTGGATTTTCTTGAAGATTTGTTATTCGTTGATTGTTTATTTTACTAATTGTTTCTTTTCTTTGTAGCTTGTTTTCAGTTTTAAGTGTTTTGAAAGTTATTTTAAAGAGTTTTTTGAGTAAGGTAATTTGATTGTTTTGTTTGAGTGAGGGAGTTTGAGATCTTTAAGATCTTTTAATATTGTATGATTAATTGGAAGAGATGTTTGTACTAAGAGGTTATAGATGTGAAATTTGATTGTTTGAAGTTTTTTGTGAATTATTGTGCCATTTTTACTAAAAATTTGTGGAGTATTTTTATGGATTTTTGTTTTTGGAACTAATTTGTTAAGGGTTTTAATGATATTTGAATTGAAGAATTTCCAAGTTCCCTCAGTGTTGGATTCTTCAGGAGAAGAGAATAAAACATTAGCAATAGTTGTATTGATAGTTTTCCAGGTTTTGGAAGTTATTTTGTTAAAGTTGTAATAGATAACAGATGTTTTTTTGAGAAGTTTGGAGATTAAAAAGTTTGAGAGTATTAATGTGATGATTTTGTGGTTGCTGCGAAATTCTGGTTTAGTATTTATTATTTGTGTTTTGGTGGATTGAGTGGCAATATCATTTGATATCCAAATTTGATCAATGCGACTTTGGTCAGTGGGTTCTGAAAATGTTATATGGATTTGTGAGGGAAAAAAAGACATAATATATCATCATAGTTTTTGTTAAGTTTTTTGTAGATAAGTGATTTGTGTTTTGGTTCAGTTTTTTGGGTTCTATCAATTGAATTGAATGTAGAATTAAAGTCACCCATAATGATGTATGAAATGTTTTTTGAGGAGTTATTGTTAATCAATGTTTGGAGATAAGAGGTGGTTTTTTTTCTTGTGTTTGAATTATGGGGAAGATAGACTTGTGTGATACAAATTTTTATTTTGGATTTGAATTGAAGAAAGATTGAGATAATATATCTTTAAAGTTTGGTAGTTTTGTAGAGGTGATTGGAAAGGTTTTTGTTAAGTATTATTGAGACTCCTGCTTGACTTTGATCCAGGTTGCTTGAGTATATAATGAAGTTTTTAATGGTATGTAGGATTTTTTTGGTAGTTTGGAGTTTTGTTTTAGAGATGCCAAAGACATTATAATTGTTGTTTTTTATATATTGGAGGAGGCAATTGAGTTTTGTATAGTCATTAAGACCTCTTGTGTTAAGGGAACCAATTTCCAGTGATTGTTGTTTTGTATTAATGAGAGGTTTGTTGAATGTGATTTTTGAGAGATCTTTTTTAATCAAGAAATTTTTTAATAGTTTGTTTATGTTGATCATTGTTTAAAGAAATTGAAAAATTTTGTGGATAGTTCAAGAAGTTTGATTTGGATGATGTATTCGTTGGGGAGCCTTTGAAAGGCAAAATGTTCTGTAAGTTTGCAAATTTTTGAGATAAAGTCAATGTCGTTAACTAAAGAAATATCCATTTCAATTTTGTTTTGAATTAAATATTCTTTTAGTTCAAAGAGGCTTGGGATAGAAGGTTTTCGTTGGATTTGGATCCAGTTGTCTAGGATTTTGGAGAATTGGAAGTGTTGATGTGTTTTGATTACATTTTTTTTGAGAAGTTTTCTATCCGTTATTGGAAAGTAGGTGTTGGCTTTTTTATTGATGATGTTATAGTCCTCTGGAAGTGGAGGTTTGATTGGAGATGTTTGGGAGTTTGAGTTTATATTTTGATTTGTGATATCAATTCATTCTTTTGATAAGGGGGTTTGAAAGCCAAATTTTTTTGAGAGACTGTTAAGAAGGTATAGAATATTAACTGGATTTGTTACTGGCAGGAAGATTTTTATTTCAAGATTGAGAATTTTGTCAGGTGATGATAGTAGCTTTTTCCTGATATAGAAGAAATCGTTTGGTAGTAGTTTGAAGTAGTAGATTTTGTGGAGAAGTGTAATTAGTTCTTGTATGATTATTGAACTGTCTCTGGGGTTGAAGGGGAAGAAGTTTCGATATTTGGGTTCCAACAAGTGGTAGGTTGATGGAAGTGTTTTTTTTGGTGGAGGTAATTCGAAATAAGAGCTGGAAAGATTGAAGGGGACTTGATAATTTTCACAGAGATAATCTTTTAGATCAGAGAGCCTGGATAGTTCACTACGTTTTTTAATTGGAAAAATTTCTTTATATTTTAATAGGAGGTCAGCAGGATTTTCAGGTAGTGGAGAGTTGATTTTAAAAAAACTGTCTGGGAGTTTTTGGAATTTGTAATGGGATCTTACACACCCCTACCAAAAATTACCGGACATTGATCAAATTACTTAATAAAACATATTAAAAATCAAGATTTTTGTTCTATATTAAAGTTTTTAATTTTATTAACAAAGATTTATAAATAATACATAAAAACAAAGTCATTCAATTGTAGTTTGATATATATTTAATACAGAATTTTTTGAGCTTTCTATAAAAATCTACATATTTATAGAATCAATCAAAAAAATTTTTTATATGTATTTTAAAAATTTATATATAAAAAATGCAAATCTATTACTTTATAATATAATGTGATTTTTTAAAAAAATTTTAAAAATATTATTCCATATATATATTAAAATACAATCAATTGCCTTTATTTTGGTATATTAAAAAAATTTTTTTATTAATAAAATTATAAACTTTAATATAGAACAAAAATTTTGATTTTTACTATGTTTTACTAAGTAATTTAATTGATGTCCGGTAATTTTTGGTAGGGGTGTGTAGAATGGGCATCAAATAACCAATAGAAAATATGCGGAACATGATAAAAAGAAAGGTAGAATTAAGAAAACCAAAGAGTTTAACAAACTTAGAGAAATTTATGGTAGAAGAGTAAAAAGGAATACTTAAAAAAAACATAAAAAATTTAGTGCTTTCAATGAACAATAGGTGTAAAGAAATTATAGAAAAAGATGGGAAATGAATAAACTATTAAAATAATCCATAATGAAGAAAATAATATTAAGAATTTAATTTGAAAATTTTAGAATAAAATAATTCAAATTCAAATTTAGAGGAATTTTTTATTTATTTTAAAATAATATGAGGATCACTGTATATATTAAGTAAAGAAATGAAAATCTTTCAACTCCAAAAATATTTGTTTCTGTTCGTGCAACGTTATACAATGCAATCCGTTTAAAGAGATCAAATATGTCGCTTTGTGGTCTCTGTCCCGAATGTAATCAACATTTTTCATTTTTCGAATGGTTCATGTCATGTAATGGAATTCACTTTAGAAAATGGACCAATGGAGATAAAAAGATTGCCGAATTTCTACAAAAGTGGAGATAAAAAAATTGACGAATTTCTACAAAAGTCTCGGACTCAAGCTGAGTGGAATGACGAATGTTTAGAATGGATACCGTATACACAATTTAAAGATGTCAAATATATCGCTAAGGGAGGATATAGCACTGTTTATTCTGCGACATGGGAAGATGGTCGTATTAATAAATGGCATGTTCTCAATAAGAAATGGGAAGTTCTCAATAAGAAATTGTTTAGATCAAATCTTAATAAAACAGTAGCATTAAAAAGTTTAAATAAACTTAGCTCAGTTGACGATCTTATAAATGAGGTAAAAAAATATTAAACCTCATTTAACTATAGTTCTATTATTAATATAATTTATTTTAAATTTTAGATTGAGAAACATTCTATTCTGTGGTACGGTTTTTTTACTAAGTGTTATAGGATTACGCAACAACCAGAGTCATTATGCTACATGATGGTTTTAGAGTTTCAAAAAAATGGTAGTCTCAGGAATTACTTGGACCAAAATTTTTACAAGATGGATTTGAAATTAAAATTAGGTTCCTTGTATTGCTTTTCATGGGGTTTACTTGAAATGCACAGGAAGAAATTAGTTCATAGAGACCTTCATCCTGGAAATCTTTTATATAATGGAAGTTTATATTTGCAAATCTCTGATCTAGGTCTTTGCAGGTTATTTGATAAAACTCAAGAAAACAAAACTCGCAGAGAAATTTATGGGGTTCTTCCATACATTGCACCCGAAGTTTTATGTGGTCATGCTTACACACCGGAAGCAGATATTTATTCATTTGGAATGGTAGCATATGAAATTATCACAGGATTTCCTCCATACTATAATATTCCTCATAATCAAGATCTTGCTGTACAAATCTGTCAAGGTTTACGTCCAAAAATTCCATTCAAGACGAATAAATTTATAGTTAGATTAATAATGCAATGTTGGGATGCGAGGTCATCGAAGCGACCAGGTGCTATGAAAGTATTTGAGACAATAAAAAAATGGATTAATTATGATAATTTTAAGGAACAAGTTGAAGATTACAAAAGTGAAGTTTTAAAAAATTCGTCGAATAATAACTTCTCAGGACTTAATTATAAAACGCATCCAAATGCTATTTATACTAGCAGACTTTTAAACTTATCAAATTTACCACAACCAACAAACTCCCCTAATTATGAGAAAGTACTTGAAACGTTATCGGATGACAATGCAGGTGAATATATTGTAGATATAACGTTCGTTACTTTCTAAATTTTTATTAACAAATTTTAATTAAAACTTTTTAGACTCAAATTTAGTTAATTTGGAAATCCCGATTTTTAATTAATAACCTTAATTATATTTTAGTCGATTCTTGAAAATAACAACAAAGAACTCTATAAATTATACTTAAATTGGTGATATTAATGTTCTATTTCTTTTTTAATCATATCATATTATAGAATTTACTAATTAAAAATATAAATTATAAACTTCAAATTTTCAATCAATTATTAAGGAATTTCGAGATGTAAAATTTTAATACCAAAGCTAAAATTTAGAAACATATATTTTTAAAAAGATTAAAAATATATTCTTTAAAAATAGAATCTCAAAAAAGAAATAAAAAATTTAGTGTATTAAGAAAGTCTTTGAACAAATATTTTTATTATAATTTAATAAATGATTATTTGATTTTCAAAAAACTTTAATCGTATATTTTTTATAATATAATAATGAAATTATTAATATTTTATTAATATTTTATTATAAAACATTAATTTAAAAATAAAAAAAAGTATAAATTTACTAACTAATTTTATATATAATTTTATATATAAATAGTATATTAAAAATTCTTTAAAAAAATTAATTAAAAATTAAAAAAAATTATGACTTAATAAAAAAATTACTATTTCTTATATAAAAAAAAAACATTATTATTTTTTATTTTATAAATTTAATTTATAAAAATAAAAAAATTTTTAAACTTTAACAAACAATAAAAATTTTTTATTAAAAAAAATTATAAAAAAATTAATTTAATATTATTTTTAAAAAAACTTTTTTTCATACATAATATTTTTCTTAAAAATTTTTTTTATGGTAATTTTTTTCAAAATTAAAAAAACAATTTTTTCTATTTTTGCCTTTCAATACTTAAAAGTTCTTCACACTTCTTTTATATTCACTACAGAAATTTTAAGAAACTTACTAATATATCAAAATAAGATCTTTGATTAGAGAAAAGCAAGTTTGGAAACTTTAATTTTTCTTTGGATTATATGAAAAAAAACTTGTAATAATTACTTCTCTATAAATTTTTCTTGAAGTTCTTCCTATTTATACTTCTTACCAAAAAATAATTCTTATTAAATAAATATTTTCTTTTCTTAAAAGGCTGTTATTTAACTCAAAAAATTAAACTTTATATCAATATTATTTATATTATTAGCTTGAATTACTAATAATATATATAATACTCATTTTTTTTTTTTTTTTTTTTTTTTTTTTTATCCCTTGTCGCAAATCCTAGTCCTTTTTTTGTTTCTTTATTTTTTTCTTGTTGTTTTTCTGGGTTG
>CAJVPV010000555.1:0-20853 GCA_910591835.1 Acaulospora morrowiae | reverse complement strand
GCTATAGGGGGTAGAAATCCTACTGTTAGTTTTAAACTACCTAACCTATAGGGCTTATGGGTCTTATTGTTCTTATGAGGGCATATACTATTAGCCATCTACATAAGTAACTTCTCACGTCACTCCTACTGCTCCTTCCTAATGTGTTAGTGAAACCCTTAAGGTTGGTATGCACTCTCTAGTGAATGCTTCGGTTTGACCGCTGGTTGGACACTACCAAATCTAGGGGTCATATGGCCAAGTGGGGTGTGACTCCTAAAGGGTATCAACCCTAAACCTTCTAGTAGACACTCCAGTTCGGGACCGGTTGACCTTGGCTGCCAAATCTAGGGGCACGAATGTCAAGCAGGGTGCAACTCCTATATACTCAGGTGCCATTGAGATTAAACCTTATTCACAGAAGGGGTGGCGATAGCGTGATTTCATCAAAGCCTCCTTACTTGATAGTTAACAGTGTCAGGGATAGACGGGATTGGATTAGGATGGAGTACAGCTCAATCTGTACATCCAAATATAAGGGGAATCTTGATTAGGGAAGTTGAACACATGCCTTTTGGCTTATCATATTGCTCAACTACCGTTGGCATGCTTCTGGCGATCATCGTAGCACCATACGGACGATCATCACGCCTCGACACCTTTTCTGGAAATCACAATCTCAACGTCTCACTGAATCAGCATGTAAATGACTTCTTATGAGAAACAGGGCTTAACAGGTTATGGCCCAGATACCATTTTTAATTTAATTCAACTGCCTTTACCTGGAGTTGAACTGATATCTTGTGATCTGACCTGTGGAGTGTTAACCACTACACT
This sequence comes from Acaulospora morrowiae, assembly GCA_910591835.1. Taxonomy (NCBI): domain Eukaryota; kingdom Fungi; phylum Glomeromycota; class Glomeromycetes; order Diversisporales; family Acaulosporaceae; genus Acaulospora; species Acaulospora morrowiae. Next base: position 20,037 of record CAJVPV010000555.1, on the reverse strand, counting down.
ATAGACCCACAGGTCCTAAAAAAAATTAAAAATTTAAGATTATAGAAAAAAAAAAAGTTTAAGAAAAATAACATAAATATAAAAAGTTTCAATATATATATATATATATATTAAAATTTTTAAAATATATATATATATATATTAAAATTTTTAAAATATTTATAAAAAAATATTAATAGTAGAGTTTTGAAAAAGTATTAAAATAATATTAAATTAGTATCAATTTATAATAAATTTAATATATGAATTAAAATTTACTTAAGGTTTCTAATAGTATTATTTCAGTATCAAATTAATATTAAATTTATTATAAGTTGATACTATTTTGATATTGGTTTGAAATCTTAGACTTATTTATATAAATTTATAATAAATTTAAATATTGAATTAATATATTTTTTTGTAATTAAATCAGATATTTTTTTTAATACAATTTTTTTATCTTTATACAGCTTAATTATTTAAAAAAAGATTTGATTTATTAGATATAACATAATTGAAGATCAGTTAATCAATTATAAATAAATTTAAATATAATTTAGATATTTGAATATAACATAAAGAAACTAATAAATTTATATGTAAAAAAATTTTTTATGCATTTTATCTTCTGTATTTGAAAATTTAAAAACACTATCCATTGTACTATAAGATTTTTTATAATATAATCTGATAATATTTTAAATAAATTTTTTAATGAAAATTTTATTATATGAATTTATTGCATTTATATGATCTTTAAAAGTTTTATATTTTTCTTATTATAAGAAATATAATAATTACAAATAGAATCATATAACCATCTAGGATAATTTTTAATTATAACAAATTGAACAGAATATATTGTTTAATTATTAGAATCTCATGCACCATGTATATAGTATATACATAACATTGCTAATTATTTGATCGCGCAATAGCATATATGTATATGCTATCACAATGTTTAATTATTAAAGTTACGCACTATTACGATCGCGTATACCACACATCGGCAAAATTACAATGTATGTATATATGTACATCACTATCACTATTATTACCCAATCCCATGATTTTAACCAGGTTAATAGATTTTCACATCCGTTTTACAGTAGAATTTATGCCCTGATTCCAATTGTAATTTGTTCAATGGTCGATACAATTAAAGAAAAAGAAACCTACGCATCCTACAGCGCGAAATTATATTTCCTATTAAAAGATGTTTGATAATCAAATAAAGTGTATACAATATTAAAATCTAATAATAGGAATTAAAGAAAAAACTTACAAGGATAGTCCAATGAGGGGATACCCCTTGGGTTTAGAATAAGATAAACCTGCAACGGCATTTCTTTATCCAATTTGTTAAAAATAAACTTTGCTCAAAGTTAAGTATACTCGTGAAAATGCAGCTATAACTATAAAGAATAAATAAAGCGGATGAAATTTTCGCGGAAACTATCTCTTAACCCGAATGACAAATAACATGAATAAATGCTTGAGGTTGTTCAAGGTTAGAAGAATTCAGAAAAGAGGTCCACCATTCCTGTAAGACTCGTTATATCAATACTATCTGGGTCAAGAAAACCCAAAATTTCATAACATGACGAACCTTTGAAAGCTTCTTGCTTCAAATTGATTGCTTCGGTGGTAGTGGTTGATTGAACTTGTTTCATTCTTTTCAACTGAACTTTTCTAGATTGCGGTTGCGAACGAACTCTTGTAGCTGTTTTAGCTAATGAAGAAGAAGAGGTGCATTTGTGTTTGTATTTTTGTTGGTATGACCTTTTTAAAGGTTTTATGCAACTATTAGGAGTTTTGATAGAAAGTTGAGACCTTACAATTAAAGGTTTACGAGCAACTTGATGCTTTTTAGCGCAGGCTTGGCGATTATTTGCTTTGTAGGACATTTTTTTTTTTTTTCAAAGTTTTCTTTTCTTTTATAAGTCGAAGAGATGAAAGAAGAGATGTCTGCGGAGAAAAAAATACGTTTCTTTGTTTTATTGGGCGTTTGGAGTATAAACTCCGAGTTGAAATGACGTACCACTTCATTCAATTGGTTTTCTCAACCAATCAAATAAAACGGTTATTTATATATTTTTTTTTTCGTTATCAGTTATGATAAAACATAATAGGTTAACGAGGTGAACGTGAGTTTCGCTTGATCTTGCGCGTATAAATTTTGATTATTTTTTGGGAACACCTCGAAGAATCGCTGTCAAAGCAACACACACGGAGCAATAATTTTATTAGCTCAATACCTATTGCTTTGGGGAAAGTCCTCGGACATATGGCAGAAAGTGTCTCCCATAGTGTGGTATTACCAATTCGCTTTTGACCTTCCTTATGTCAAAGAAAAGGGTTTTCGAATCCTTGAGACTCTTTGGGAAGTGTCGCGAAGAGGTTTTGTTGGTCATAGCACAGTTATGCGATTGTGGTCTTTCTCTCCTGCACTTGTTACAGGAGAAGAGACCATAACACAACGGGGCTTACTCTTGGGGTGTTCCCTCTTTCTATTATTTTCTTGTTTCATGGCAATTTGACTTGGAATTACGATTTTATATGAAACGCACCTGTTCAGTGTAACATTACTTGACGCGTCCTAGATATTATCGCAAAATTCTGAAATTTTAAATACTTCTATTTTCATGGTTCTAGGTATTTGCGGGATGCGATACAGTCATTTTTTTTAAACACAGAATAAAGATTCTTTTGAACACGCCTTAATATTCAACTGCTTTCGCTAATGTAACGGTATCTGCAAATCCTACAATGCTGTCACCACCTTAGACATTCTTCGAAATCAGGTCGTATGTAGTTCTTTAGGGAACCGTTATCAAAAGCGTACTTACAAATGGGTTACTGGATCATTCAAGAATTTACTCATTCCCCGTTCGTATGGTGCAGAAATGTAAGTTCGAAAAATTGAGGAATCGAGGATTTCTCCCAAAAAAATATTTAAATCCTATATTTAATGGGTGAGATGATGATAATTCTTTTTTATCATGGTTCAGGGTTTATTCACAAAATGAGGTGTCTAGTCAATCAATGCCCAAAGTGATATTAGATATGTATATGAATTATGTTATCCACACGAAAACTTATTCGGCCGGAAGTTATCGTTTTTTTTTTTTTACATTGTAACTATTTTTTTGCCGGGAATAGAATCAATAATAACAATAATCAAGACATCAATTAATGCAGAAGGTTACTTTAAGGATGTTCTGTTCAGTAAACTGACAACCTGACAACTTAATCAATAAGATAATAGGTAATACCACCTTCCTCTACAGATTCCAACTCGGCCGCTTTCGATTCCTGTTGATTTTCTGTCTCATCATCACTCTCTTTTCCATCATCCAAATCGTATTCACCAATTTCCCGAATCTCTCCTTGCTCTATATCATAATCGTAGTAACCCTTTCTTTCGAATCCTTTGAGAATGATCCTCACATCGGACTGATCTTCACAGTTCTCATACATCTGTTCTTCATACTGTTCATACCATTTATTTAATTCATTTTGGGCTTTCCTTTTGTTCGTGTAAACACCACTGATAGCCACATCTACATCAGAGACAAAATTGTCCTCATGGGTATATGTACTGTTGGTGAGTACATAGACTTTCTTATGTTTAGGGCGTGCGGTGTAATTGACGTAGGCAGCTACCCGGGACGGAATGTTGACGATTTGATACCATTGCTTACACACAGATCTTACATTAACTAATTGTGGAACGGAAAGATAGTCAAATATAGCATGAATTAGCTCTGGCGTCGTGAGTACTTCGATAACCGGAGATCGGGTTGGTGATGTGATAACGGGTACAACAAGAGTGTTTGTTATGTCAACTTCGGTGCAAGATGACTCAATGTTGAAGGGCTGTATCGATTTTTGCTGTGTCGATGAAAGTTTCATCTTCTGTTAAAGATTTTTAATGAAACCCTAAATAATGTGGTGATTTAATGAAATGTTGATAATATCGTGGGATCCCTAGGGATCGTTGAATACACCTGATCTGATAGAAGCTTGTTGTACAGATAAAGGGAACGCTAGTTTGACTTGTGAATGTGAATTTTTCGAGTCAACCTTTTTAACAAGACGCGTTCAGATTGCAATAAGTACGAATGGGAAAGGTATCTGTGGTGGTATGTCTGTGTGTCACAACCGATTATAAAACCATTGGACGATAATAAGATATGGTGATACAAAACAATGAAGCATTATAAAGTACACCTTTTATGTGCACTGGGTGTACTATACAAATTCAATGAGCGGAATTACTGACGTCGAAAAACAAAAATATTTTCAAGTTTTCACCTCGTTGGGTCCGTCGATTACCGGCCATCTATCAGGTATTACAGATCTTCGAAAAAGTGAATGATGTCTGAAGATTAAAGACTAATAAGAAGACTTTCGTATTAATTTTTAGGTACACAGGCAAGGAACTGGCTTCTAAGTTCGAAGCTTCCAGTTCATTGGCTCGAAAGAATATGGTAAGAGATCAACTTGTTCTGTTTGGTGCACTCGTTCATTAACCTTTGCATCTCTTCACACAGGGATATTTGTGACATTGATAAGGACGGCCAACTTGACTTTGACGAGTTCTCGGTTACCTTTAAGCTAGTGGGCGATCTGTTGAACGGAGTATATACGGACGTGCCTCCTTCTCTGCCGCCACAATTGATTCCTCCAAATAAAGCCCACCTACTTTCTGGTGGTGGTTTTGGTGGTAACAGCTCGACCTTGAGTATTGGTGGTCACGGGACATATTCACAGTCCACTCCAATAAATCCGATCCCACAATCAATTAACCCAATTTCTCAGACCAATATTGGACCAATTCAATCGGGGATATCGAATATAGTTCCTTCTTATCAAGTTCCACTGCATTTACCACAGATCACTTCGGTCTCGCCACTGCCATCACAAGTACAAGTGAATGCTTTCTTAATTGATCCTTTTCTTCTCAATGTGAGCGTAATAAATACAATTAATTAATTAATTAATTAAATCATTATTTAACTTAGCCAAACTACGGTGCTTTTCCTACGGCGCCGCTTTCGGACGACTTTGATTGGTATATGCCACCCGCGGATAAGTTCAACTATGAAAATGAATATTCTAAAAATGCTGGTCCCCATGGATACGTTCGATGTGAGCCTTTCAAAGTATACATTCGGACGGGTTCGTAATAATTCCAAACTGATTATTACTCTTAAATTTAGTTGGTGATTTCGAAGATCTGTACCAACGACTCGGAATACCAAGAGAAGAATGTATTGCTGCATGGTTTGTTCAAAATTCATTGATTCACTCTTCAGTTCCATCCTAAATTGCCGAAATCATCACGCTAACTCTCATAATGTATCAGGAATCTCGCCGATGTGAACTTTGAGCAGCAGCTAGGCAAAGATCAGTGCCTTTTGTTTCTGCACATATTAAATCAACGGAGTAAAGGAAGGCGTATTCCTGACAGCGTTCCTAGTGCGTTAAAAACCTCCCTCCTGAGGGGTAAACTTAATTATAATTACAATGAGACAGCCGATCCATCTTGGAGATCGAAGTCATCCGACAGTGGATCACAAAGTTCGATAAGTAAAACTTATAACTCTTATGATTCAGGTACTTTTTGCAGGATTTTCGATGCAATATGCAGAAGCAATATTCATCAAAGCCTTTAAAAGATTGTTACTATTCTTATTTTTTTAAAAAAATATAGGGTCAAAATGGGAAGAAGAGAAATTACAAAGGGAACTTGATGAATTGAATGAGAAACTGAAAAAGGCTGAGGAAACATCGTCGTCTTCGTACACGAGCTCAACTTCATCCAGGGATTCTGGTGTTACATCGGAGTTTAAACAATTGTATGAATACAAACAAAAGCAGCTTGTCGAAGAGACGGACAAAGAGCAATTGAATAGGACATTGGAGGAATATATTCGTAAGGAGAGACTTGCAATACGAGAATTGCAAGATGGTTTACGATCTTTGAAAAGTCAACTTTCGATCATTGAAGACCACTCGGAATCGGGTGACGCGGATTATAGAAGGCTCCAAAAAGATATCGATGATGCAAGACTTGGTCGGTGATTTAATGATTCGATTGTATATGTATGTTCGTTTTACAAGGAAATGGGAGCGAAAATCTTTGTATAAGGCTAAAAACACTTCATATACCATAAAAATAATAATTTAATACTGAGTATAAAATACACGGCGACCTTTTGTTTAATAAAGAACTGAATGGAAGGAATTTAATTTGACCTGAATTATTCGAATAATATTTGCACACATGCGTTATATCAGCATCACCTTTTCCTTACGATATTGTGAGGTTCATTCCCTCGCTTTTCCACCAGACCCTCCTTTTGTCATCACCAAGCAGAGCAACCATCAGTTAACCATTTTAATTATGGTGGAGCTATCTGATCAAATGATGCTGATGTGAACGCGTTATGCTCATTCCAACAATTTCGTTCGCGATGAAATACTATTGACCTCCCCAGTTACTTAGAATATTATTATTACGCTTTATGCATTTTCATTAATGACCTTATGACGGCCATCACTGATACACCAAGTATTGCCAAGTTGACGAGTGTACCATATAAACAACCCAAATAAATCGTAGATGAGTTATTGAGTAGCGTCTGCATAGTACGAAAAGTAGGTAGTGTTAGTAATTACAAGTTACCAAAAATGAATGAATGAATAATGACGAGATTACCGCATAAGATGCACCAAGGTGGCTTGTTATGACCCAGATTATTTTCATTAAATTTTTCCGAGGGTTTGAGAATCCATCAAAAGCCAACATCATCCACGTAATATGTAATAATATGAATATACAAGTGGTAATAGCTAATTGAGGTGAATTTGATGATTTGATAAGTTAGGTCCATAGGAAGCAACGATGAAATAATAATTAAATACTTTTATACCTCCAACAAAATATACGGTCAATGCAGGGCAAGATACGCACATTAGCACTCCTGGCCCAATTGAACTCATCAATAAATTTATGTATGTAGCAATCCCGTTCATTAAACCAAAGCCCATTCCACTAACTGCGAGTCAGGTCGTCAGTGATTATTAACACATTAGGAAAATCTGAAATCAGATGGGAATTTACTTACCAAACGCAAAACTTGGTCTATTGTATGATGATTGAGGATTATTTGATACTAGTATGAGTCCTGGTTCCGCACGCCTACATAAAGCGATCGGGTTAGGATAATAGGAGAAAAGTACTATGACCACTAAAAAGACCATTTGAGCGCATACATCATGAGTTTAAAAAAAAACCATCGAAAGATTTCTTGTAGAAGGACACTGTATAAGATGGTAACCGTCATGATTGATCTCGCAAAGTACCATAAGGTGGAAGACAGTAGTATCGATATTAACCAGAAGAATGCGCTGTAATGAATTGAGCAAACCAGCGAACATCGCAAACCACATTAGTCAAAAGGTCGAATAACATGGTGAAACAAGTTATCGAGAGAGTTTATGCTATACCTCGAAACCATTAATATCACCAGTTGTGCATCTTTCGCGATATGTAAAAAGAATATACTAAGTGCTGGTCCATATGCTAAAATTTAACTGTTAATTTGAGATGAAAGTCAACGAAACGAATTGCGGGAAAAAATAAATGTAGATATAGTGCCTGTTAGACCACACCCAAAAAATGTCATTAGAGTCATGATTAAATATAAACTAGAGAACTGTGGTTTATTGTAGTTTAAGTATTTATTTCATGTGAAATTAAACTTAATAAATCCGGCCAGCACAAATGATCGGCGTTAACACTATTTTTCCATCAAACCTTACAACTTTTTAAATGTGTAGAATAAGACCGTCATCAAACGAAAGTAGTAAGTACAAACTAATGTCATTTAATAATTCATTCTTTCATGCCATCAATCACGAATATAAAGAACAAAACCCAACTTAAAACCAAAATCCCAACAAAACATATAATATAAAGCCAATTCATCTTCGATGGCTTTCTTTGTTGCACAAACGTTTGCCTGCATTCCTCGCTCTGTCTTTTTTCCTCAAAATAGTTTCTTCGTTCATCTTCTTTCATATCGAGCACTCCATCATACCACCTCCTTGATGTTATCAATAACCATACAGAAACCATCATCGCGATGAGACTAGTAAATAAATATAACCTCATCACCAACGTATATTCACTGTAATCCTTATCTTGCAGTATACCGACGAAGATGTCATATAACGTAGCACCTATATTCGATACCGACTTTATTATTCCTAACCCTGTGCCGACATAGTTCAATGACAATATAATTGGGATAGATGATAGCAATGAAACAGGTCCTAATGAGAGTGATACCGAGAAACAAATCATTCCAATTATTGGAGAGAACATGAGAGTGAATCCGAGGAAGTACATTGAAAGGCCAAGGAAAACCGTGGACGCGATTACTACTCAAACGCGACATTAGTAATTGCGATTATCAATTAAAATTTCTAATTAAACGAACTACTCACGAGCGTAAGATCGACCTCCAAATCTATCCAACAGATAACCAAGAAAGGGTGAAACGAAAATCGGTAAGAACTGTGCAACACTCGAGTAATATGCTGCAACTTCGTCAGAAACTTTCCACCTAAATTTTACCAATTCTCTATGATAGCGTGTTTATTGAAAAAAAAAAAAAAAAAGATTATTTTTTTAATCTCAAAATTATAAGAACAAGCATAACATCGAATACATACGTATGAATATGCAGAAATGAAGTCCAGGAACAACCCAATACAAATTCAAGTAACGTTAAAATCCAGTAGATTGCTGGTAGGAATAGCAAGTTTCTCGAATTAAACGATCGCTTTTGTTTAAGCTTCATGATTTCTTGCTCACAAAGTTTTTCATTAATAGTTCGCATTATAAACACATATATTATGTTTATTGTAAAGGAAATCAGGCAGAGAAATGCTGCAAACTGTTTTATGTACACGAATAGGAAATGAACTCGTTAAATATAATTCCCAATTATTTATCCTTTTTTTTTTAAAAGAAAAAAAAAAGAAAGGTTAATTTCTGACTTACCCAAAATGCCCAACCATAAAAACCGGTGATTCTCCTAATTGGAATAACAGTCAAGTTTGCAAGAAACGACGACTTTGTTGTTATGAAAGAAACGCTGGTTATTATTGGTTAGTTAGATATAAACGATAACCTAATCATATTTTTCGCTATATTATAATATCATCTATCAAAGTGATTCATTACCAATCTTGCTACGGCAATCTGAGAGCCAACAGCAATTGCCAATCCTTTTCCTCTAAACCAATGGCTCAAGATGGCAGTCTGAATCGTGACAATGGTGCCACTTCCAATACCATACATAATTCTTCCAACCACCATCACCTTAAATGATACTAATAGAGTAGACGATGCCACCAGTATATTTCCTGTGGCAATTAAAGATGTGGCCAAGATTGATCCAGCCACGGTCCCAAAGGTATCAATAAAGACTCCCCCGAGGATCGGTAAAATTGTGTTCACAAGCGAAACTGAAGATTGTATAATTCCATATTGTGCATTTGTAATGCCTAATTCCTATGCAATAAGAATTAAACAAATTGCCGCCGCGAAAAATGATTCGAATTACATAGAAGAAATCAAATACAAACTCTTTTAATTTCTGTCTTCAAAGCTCCGAGCGTGTGAGCCGCATAATGACTTCCAACTGCAATCAATACATAGTTGTGAGAATCAATTATCAGTTTCTTGCTGTAATTTCTGTCCACAAAAACAATAGCGTCATGTAACACGGTCCAATTCCGTTGCGGTTAATCTCTGCATTCGCTATGTAGGTTAGAATTGTCTCTACATACCAGACAAAGACAAAACGCACAGCAAGGCAACAATTTTATATTTCAATGGTCTTTCGCCATCTTCGCCTCCAAAAGCATCTTTATTTATCTCATTATCTGATCCATATTCATGTATTAAATCTGGCCGTTGATCTTCTGATATTTCTACAGAAGACGACGAGCGGTCAGTTAACGGTGTATATTCAACATTATTATTATTACGTTTCGTGGATGAAAGAAGTGGTTCGGAAGAAGATGCCATATTTTTTTTTCGTTCTTCGTTCTTCTATTGTTGTATTGTTAACTAGAAAAAAGGGAAATGAATACAGGAAATGGGAATTTGTAATCGCATTCAAAATCTGATAATTCCAAGTTTGAATGAGATTTTCCATTTGTAATCCATTGTCATTTTAGTTATCAGATCTTATTTTGCTAACCATAAAATCAGATAAGTAGAAGGCATAATGCTCGGACAATTTCGGAACTCAAAAATTTGCTAACCGTTCTTAGTACTTTTTCTCTCACACTGGCACTTACATATGAAAGGGCTTATATGATCTAACAAAGATGAATACATTACTACTCAATCAATAACTAGGCTCTGTCCGCAAGGCCTGTGGAAATACCCTAATCAATGTAATGGTTAGTCCGTCTTCTAGAATCGCTCATGTGATATTCATCATTTTAGTGTTCTCGAGCATCGTTGGTGTGATTTAACACGCGACCTCAAACAGATGCTGATGCTTTTATCTCACGAGACACAAACGAATTAGAAAGAAAAAAAATTATAATCTTTAAAAAAAACCTTCAGAATGGAGATTTCCACGGGAAAAGAAGTATGATATCATCCAAAATGAAAGATAACATTAATATTAAATGGATGATGTGACTAATTTTAATTTCAAAAATACTATTGACATTGATTAATTTTGTATTCTGTGATTTGCGATGATATTACACTAGATGCGATACAGTTTTTTGTGATAATGTGGGTAGTATGAAAGGATTAATATTACATTAATATTAAATGGTGATATGAAATTTTGTTGATTTAATACCTAAAAGCATTAGTGGCGAATGTTTATTACTGAGTTTAACTATCAGGTGAAAAAATGATAATAAATGCGTCGTACAAAAAAAAAAAAAAAAAAAAAAATAGCATTATTCCAATTTATTAATTTTTTTTAGGTGATAATCGTAAAGGTTGCAATAAACAGAGTATTGGGTGACTAAAAAACATGAAAATATGAAAATATTAACATGAAAAAGCAACGTAGGACGAACTTTTTTATCAAAATACATTCAAAATGATCGAAATTATGAAAAGGGTGAATGCCGAGATAAAAAAAAGAAATCATTTTTTTATTAGAAGCAAATGCGTGAATTTATAATAAAGGGGGTTGAATGTAATTTTATCCCACAATATCATGAGAAAATTGGTAGAACTCGTGAAAGAACGTACAGCTTTGATAAGAGCACTGCTTTTTCTTCCGGAATCCAAAAACAATCATCATAATCTCCCTTTAAACGTAGTTCGTTAGATGCCAATGCATCATTGTTGGGTTCTTGAACAAACTTGGTTATTGTCATTCTTCCTCCTCTTCTTCCATGATCATTGCAGGTTTGGTTATCTTTGGACGTCTGCCGCTTACGGCGCCAAAACCATTTCCATCAGTACTCGCACCGAAATTGTTCATCGTTTTTCGAGAGAAGCCATTTTGCAGAGAGCGACGCGGATTTACCGAATTATTTTGCATGAACAGACGTTGTGCACCGTTGAGCACAGATACATTTGGAGGAGAAGGGGAGGAATCTCTTCTCAACTCAAATCTTGTTTCTTCACGTCCCATTTTCTGATTGGGTATATCAACACCGATATTCTCAGTTTCATCTAAATTATCAGAGTCTCCTTTTCCAACATTTTTAAGCACACTCGGTGAAGAATGTGCTCGACTGTGTGACTGACGAAGTTTAGATTTGGAAGGAATCGGACGTATTGACGGGGAAGATGGTTGTAACACTTTGGGAGATTCTGGGGGTGTAGACGTGACGGATTGTAATTGAATGATCTCAGGATTCTTTCCTTTCACTCCTGATAAGGACGAACGAGTGGGATTCGGTTTTAGACGTTGTTCATTGCTTCTTCTAGGCGGTAATGATGTTGTTGTCCTATCATTATTGTCGGTGGGAGACAACGGTGGGGAAACTAATGTCATCGAAGATTGTGATGATCGACAATGAGTAAGCGCGGTAATGGACAGTGGAGGTATAGAAGAAAGTGACGAAAGCGATGGTTGTGGAGAGGACGCCGACGGATTTTCAACGGTATCATGGAGTTTTGATGTAGGCGAGGCATTAGGTAATGGGGATACGGAAGTGGATGTAGGTGGAGATGGAGAAGGAGTACGAGATGGCGTACGGGATTGTGCGTGAGATGTGATTTCACTTGTAGCATCAAAAAATATATCAGATTCCTCACCGTCATCACTTAGCGCTAGACTCTCTTCCGACATCTTAAATGAGGATTTATCTGCTTTTGATGAATCGATCCCCTCTTGAACGGGCGTGGATGTTTCTGTGCTTTTTTTTGGTGAAGGTGGAGTCGGTGGGGGCGATGCAAAAGCGGTTATTTTGAATTTTGAAGATTCTACTATTATGGATTGTTCATCTATGTTTAATGCATCTTTTTTATTTTTCACATCAGTACTAATGTCCTCTATCTCACTTTTCTCAAAAGTGTCCTTTTTTTCCTGATGATTTTTGTTATTGATGTCCTCGGACGAGCCAGATTCATTGGTGGAATTAAAATTTTCTACAAGTTGATTTATTGAGCTACCACCTGTACTCCGTCGCTTTACCTGTTTACGCCCCCAGGAAGCACCTGGATATGCAAACGGATTTCGACGATTAATTGTGAACATCGTTTTAGATCTTGCTGCCGGCGGTGTGCCAGGAATAGGTAACATACCAGTTGGGGAATTTTGTGAAAGGACAATAGAAGGTGTAACAGGGGGTATTATCAGTGGTGGAAAGTTATGACGTCGACCCTTATTACCTTGCAACGAGTTTCGATTCTTCTTCTTTCGATCTTTTGTTGATCCATGTGATACCGACGAGGACCTTCTCTGAAGGTTCATGCTATCACCATTAGGCGGAGTTTTACTGCCACTCCTTCTGTTAATACGAGATCTCGAACGTGCAACATCGGTAGGAACAACGACTCGACTTTCGGTCCAGCTCAGTAAGTTTTTCTTGTGCGAATCTTTATGATTAGAACCAACCCACCATCCCTTAAGCGTTGAAAATAAACCACCTTTTTTCCGATGACCGCCTTTGCCATTGGACATTGGTATCGGTATCGGTATCGGTACGGTTGGTATGGGACTCACCGATCGGGAGCTTAACGGACTAAATGATGGATACTTCTTTGGCGATATTGGGGGAGATGCGGTGGCAGTAATGGTCGTCAGAACAGGTTCTACTGCCTCTGGCAACGAAAGGATCAAAGATTTACGCCTCTCGCGTGAAGCTGGTGCAGAATGATAGGTCTTAGGTGGTGGTGTGGGGGGCATTATCTCTTCAGGGATTTCAACTTTGGCTCTTGACTCTTCCTGTGATGATCTGGATAAAAGATTACTTTCCGGTGGTGATTCTGCATACTCCACTTCTTCCTCGACATCGTCTACTAATTCCACCTCATCATCACTAGTACCAACAGCCACATCTACCATTGTTATCGAACTATGCGTTCCCTCTATCCTCCTTTTTTCCCTCAACTTTGTTAATAGTAGCCACCATAGACCACTAGCTGAATCCACTTTACCCTCCAAGACACTATTTTTTATAGCCTGAAAATCAAAGCCCAAGTTGTCAAGTTTTTCCAGCAATTCCTTCTCTTCGGGAGTTGTAAAAAAAACTCTTTCGTTAAAAGCCTTACTATCAATTGAAGACCTTCGGGAAGATTTCGAGGTTGAGGGTCCCCAAACTCTTGGTGGAATAGTATTTGTGGAGGTGGAAGTCATTCCCTTTAGTCGCGACTCATACGCTGAAGGTACAGAGGTCGTTCCATTTTCAACATTTCTATTGTATTGACCGGATGTTGTTGGCTGTTGACTATATGCATTGTGATTCGTTATTAGAAAGATCTCTTGCCGTTGTCGTTCAAGGTGCTCGAGATGGCTCGTGGCCTCGCCGACTTCTTTAGATTGAGGGATACTTGGTTTAACAATTTCCTTTTCATCGTTCCCGGTAGCTGATGATATGGATTCGCTATCATCTAAATCATCGGTTGTATCCCATTCATCATCATCTTCCTCCTCATCTTTTATCGTAAACCACCGGTGTTGTAGAATCTGTTTTAATGACGGTCTCTCTGTTGGTTCCAATTGTAATATTGAACTGATCAAATCTTGAGCGTCTTAAATTTTTGACATTGCAAATGCAAAAAAAATAATGAGAGATTTTGATGGAATGAGATTGATTCGTTGGTACAATTAAACATTACCACTTGATAAAAATTCCTCCATCTCATATTCTCCTCTTATAATTTTTGATTTCATTTCATCGTCGTCGTCGTCGTCAAAAGGAAGCGTCCCGCAAAGAAGCGTGTAGAGTATAACACCAAGGGACCATACGTCAACCTCTACAGTGACCAATAAAGGTTAATCGTGTGATGTGCAAAAGTTTACGAAATTGAATAGACTAAAAAAAGATTAAATATACCTAAGCCAGAATACCTCTTTCCTTTGAGCATTTCTGGAAAATAAAAAAGAAACATTTTAATATCTAGAGTCTAAAGTATTTATCTTTTAATGATAATTTTATGGACATTGGACCAATTCTCTTGAACGGGAACCATTCATTACTCTAAACAATTGTGTCTCTAGCATGTGATGGTAAGTAGAGGGATATAAATTCCGAAGAGAGGCTCGAATATCATAAATTTCAACTTCATAATGTCACATACCTGGTGCTGAATAACCTACTGATCCGCATATGGTTTCTAGTAACTTCTTACTTTCGCACTCTCTCGTAAAACCGAAGTCTCCCAATTTTACGTTGTTATTTGCATCAAGAAGAATATTTTCAAGTTTAAGGTCTCTAAGGGTCAAAATGTATCGAATATGTTAACCTTATCTCAAGAAAATATGGAGTACCACGAAATGATAAATAAAAAGAGAATAAACGGACATACCTGTGAACAATTCGTCTATCATGACAATATTTAACCGCCCTACACAGTTGACCGAAAATCTTTCGCGCCAAGTTCTCTCTCAGGCGCCCTCCCCGATCAACCAAGAAATCATACAGTTCGCCACCCTCACAATATTCTAACACCATGTAAATTTTAGACTCAGTTGGTATAATTTCAAGTAAGGAAATGATGTTTGGGTGATGTAAATGTCGGAGATGATGTATTTCTCGGGTACAATTTTCAGCGTGAATTTTTGGTATTATTTTTATTGCGACCTAACAAAACCACAAATAAAAATTAATAATTGACATCGAGGTTCAGGATGAAAATATGAAATCACCTTTTGACTGGTAAGTTTATGTGTTGCTAATTTAACCTTTCCATATGTTCCTAAATAATGATATAACTTGTCGATTTTAGAATTGAATAATGCATGGAAAAATAATGATTCTTTTCAAATAAAAAAAATTTTTTTTTATTCCTTTTACCTTCTCCAAGTGTCTTTTCCAACACATAATTCCCAACGCATTTTACTTCAGGCGTCGACAGTTCTTTCAATAATTCTTGGTAATCGGCGGCAAGCTTGATAATAAAAGTTGAATGATCGAGGAAGGACCAAAGTATTTTAAGCAAATAATTAGGTTACTTAAAGTAAAAAGACACTTCGAGAGCCCTAATGCAGGTTGGTTTTAGTACCTTTGCTTTCTGATTTCTTGAACCACCAGTCGCTCGCGTCCCATAAGGCATATACATGTCGTCCAGCAACTTTTTATGAAATGGGATTATATTTGCTTATAAAAAAAATTATAAAAGTATTGAATGATATTTATATAAAAAAATTTTATAGTGTGTATTTATACACAAGTAGACAAAGGGTTATATTGTTTCCTAAGTACACAAAAATAACTCTATTCTCCGAGTTGTCCGCAGCTTTAGGTTATTGATATTTTTACTTCAAAAACCACCTCACTAGTCGACGAAATCTAGGTCTGTGCAAGGTTTCTAAGGTGACGTTGAACCGAAAAAGTTGAGGAGTTAATTACAATAAAACACGTATAGGCTACACTCGACGACAGGACAGATTATAAGGGTAAAATAAAATGGAGGAGGATAGTATGAAATGATATACAAGCGAAGGTAGGAATAAGGAAAGGAAATATAGTTGGGCGAAAAGGAAATTGAAATTGAATGGAAAGGTTAAAGGCTTATTTTTCTCGACTTTTAGCAAACGGGGGCTCTTCTTGGAGCGCCTGAATATTATTTTTCTCTTTTGTTTTGCTCGTTGGGGGTAAAAGGGGAAGGAACTGAATATTTTGAGGGTGCTCTGGTAAATTTTTTGCCTAATATGACATTAGTTGTCATCCCATTTCATCACCGAATTGGGTACATAATTTTTTAACACAATTACCTCAAAGAATTAGCTGTACGTACATCCTAATTGACTAGTATCTGAGATGTATAACGCATTCATTAATCTCTTTAAGTGCTACACAGACTGAATAAAATTTCTGGGGAAAATAAACGGTTCCGGATTACAAAAAGAAACAGGGGTCTTGCGAGAATAAAGGGGACCCGAAACATAAAAGATAATCCAAACAAACAACAGAGATCTTGACCTTACCTCGTCCTTTACGGCAAAAGTAACAGTATATCCATACTGGATTTCAAGAAATAAATTTGTGTGATTAAAAATAAATTCGAAACTCCTCCAATTTCATTACGTAATAATACGCATAGAAATTGTCAAATTGACATCCGGCCTTTCGAGGGTCTTTCCGTAATGGCTTAGAAGAATATATGTATGATACAGCTAAAGAACCCACGTGGGTGTGCATTTAATATCTTTTTTGGGGTTTCCCACGCCATACCCTCACCAAACTTGGATAAATTTTGGGGCGTTTTCTTCGTTTGACTCTCTACACTCTACTATTCTTGTAGCTAAACACAATTTACATAAGACAGACGAATATGGAAAAAATTGGTGGTATGTGTGTTCTCTAAATCCTGTTCTTGATCCTGTCAATTCCATCCCGCTAAACTTTGTACCACATTGTTCTTCGATTATCTTTATTATTATTATTATTATTATTATTACATTACTACATTACTATTATAATTGACATGCAATTCTTTGCGCGCAAGATTTAAAATTTATATGGCCAACCGGTTTTTCGACAGATTCAAACAAGGTTTTCTAAGGGATCGACTCCACGTTGGATTAATAAAAAGCTGAAAATGATTTTTTGTAATTAGATAATAGAACAGGTAATTTTCGTTGATTTAGTTCCTTTCTGACATAGAAAACGCAAGATAAAACACCAGCTGTTGTGTAAAAGCATTGCCTAGTCACAAGTAATTCCTAATTCAAAAACGGCATTCCTGTACCATCTTATACCAGTGTAATCCTATAATTTTTTCAATTTTGACAAGATTTTAAGCCTCTTTACAAACAAGAAAAAAGCGATTAGTCGATCGACGTATTATGACGACATTTATACAATCATATGCACGACATAAATTTTTATAATTTATACGTATATACAATTTCTATTTAAAAATAAAAATAATATATTTATTTAATTTAATAAAGATCGCAAACAGGCATTAAATGCGAGACTTTATCCTTAAAAAACAATTATTTAAATAAATAATAATATATAAAAAAGTACTTAAAAAGTTATTGATCGAATTTTAAATTTATATTTAACTAAATAAATAATTATAAATTATCAAATTTTATTTTATTTATTTAATTAATATTATTTATATAAAAAATACTTATATTTTTAAATTATTATATTTTAATATTACAGAATAAGTTAATTAATTTTATTAAAAAAAAATTTTTTTTTTTGATAGGTAAATATCATTTCTTTATTTGTGATATTATACTAAAAAGTTATATATTGAAAGAAACAATATCTTTTGAATATAAAGCATACAACAAGTTAAATACTAACTTATATATATATCTCTATCTAATTAATATTGAAAAAAAATTTTAAAATAATATTATATATACTAAATATAATTGAATAATAGTTATACTTACTTACTTAAAATTTTTTGATTAGATATAAAAAAAATTGAAAAAAAAAAGTTGAAAAGAAAAATAAATTAAAGTTACAATATTATAGGCTACTAAAGCTATAACTAAATTATTTAAACTATAGAATCTATATAAATAAAAATAATATCTTTAAAAGAATCACTGATTTGACTTAAAAATCCATTTTTCTAGTTCTTGTTAGTTGTTAATATTGCTTTTATTGATATAAATAATAAAGTATAATTGATGTTATTTATTATTATGGTAATTATTATTATTATTATTATTATATTAAAAATTGATTTAAACAAATTCAATTTTTACTTTGTTGTTTTAATAAAATCTGATTAAATAATTTAAGGGCAATAATTATTTGAAAGAGATAAACTAATTTTGATTTTTTGAAAAAAATTTTTGAAAATTTTAAAATAATACAATAAATAATAATATGATAAAGTTATATATAAAAATTATATTAAATCAAATAATAGATTTAATAATTTTATTTAAGTATGTTTTTTAAAAAGTATTTGATTTGGTGAATATAATAATATTAATATTAATAGTTTTTATAATATAATAAAAATATAAAAAAATACAAAAATACAAAAAAAAACTGTTATGGTTTTTTCTTATCAAAAAAAGTTTTTTTTATTAATTTTATTAAATTATAAAATATATAAATAAATTAATTATATCAATAAATTTAATTAAACAAATATTTTTAAAATTCTTTATAATATAAATTTCCAAAGATTTATATTTTTATTAAAAATCTTTAAAGCAAAAATTTTTATATAAACTCTAAAAAATCTCATTTTTTTAAAAGTTTTTAAAGACTTTTTTATTTTTATAAGATATATTTTATTATTATTATTATTATTTTGAATTCCCCCATAGGTAAACATCATTTCTTTATTTGATATTGTATATAACAAGGTATATATCATGAAAGAAATAACATCTTTTGGATACATTGCATACAACAAGTTAAATGCTAGCTTGTCTACTTTTACAATATCTAACTAATATCGTAAAAAAATTCAAAATCAATATTAATATGCTAAATAAGGCTGAGTAGTGGCTATGCCTACCATCCCAGGAAATTTTGCAAATTCTTTTGATTTTTTAAATATAAAAAATTGAAAAGAAAAATAAAAGTAACTATAATTAAAACTATGTCAAGTAAACTATAATCTATAGATAGAAAACTACTATTTTCCTTTGGAAGCCTCCAAACAGGCTTATTGTTTCATCTCTTTGACTCTTCAGTTATCATAGATAATAAAATATATATGATATTGTTTGTTATTATAGTTGTTAGTAATGTGTTAGTTATTATTGTTGTTGTGATCTTTGTTGTGATACAAAACTGGTTTGAGCTTGTTTGAGTTTTGTTTTAATCTTTAAGTGAAACCTGATTGGATAATTGATAAGTGCTGATTATCTTAAGAAAGTAAATTAATTTCGGTTTTTTGGATAAAAATTTTTTGGAAATTGAGAATAGCATAGCAAATATTACTATGAAAATATTGTATGTGTGAGTTGACTTAAAACAAACAGTAGACCCACTAACTTTGTTTGTAAATGTGTTTTTGGAAAGTGTTTGACTTAGCAAGTATAATGATAATAATGTATATTGTGATCAAAATCTGTTTGATCTGTATCCGAGTAATAGTTTTTAGAAGGAATTAAAGATTATATAGAACAGTCCGTCGTTCCAGAGATAATCTCTCACAAATATTTCAAGGTACGGCAAAAATTCTCCAATGAATCTTTATAACCAAAATGTGTTTAATAAAATAATAATACTTTATTATAACACTGAATCAGAAATTCCAACGGTTACAGGAGTGAGTTATCAGAAACTGACTAAAAATTATATGGACGGCAGCTACTTATATACTGTTTTCTATCCTAAGCTATCTGGGCTGCCTGGGCTGTTTGGGCTGTCTGGGCT
>CAJVPV010000554.1:0-20856 GCA_910591835.1 Acaulospora morrowiae | reverse complement strand
ATAATTTTTAAAATAATTTTTAACTTACAAATAAATTTTACTTCTCTAAATTTAAAATAAAATAAAAATTAAATGAATACATATTTTTCAATAAAATTTATATCTTTTTTTTCTTATATTCTAAAGAATGTTTTTGTAAAATTTATAAAATTCAAATAATTATTTATTGAATTATAATTAAAAATATTAATTAAAAAAAAAGATGTTTTTTTTTGTCTTCGACTGTATAATATAATACAAGTCAAGCTTAAATTATGTGACCTGTGGGTCTGTAGTGTAATGGTTAACACTCCACAGATCAAATCACAAGATACCAGTTCAACCCCATGTGAAGGTGGTTGAATAAAATTAATATGATATCTGGTGCTATAATCTGTTAAGTACTGTTTCTTATAAAAAGTCATTTCACATGCTAATCCAGCAGGCATTGAGATTGTGATTTCCAGAAAAGGTGTTGTGGCACAATGATCATCTGATTGGTGTTATGATGATTGTGGTCAAGTTTGATACAATTCCCAATTTCACAGCAGGTTGTTTCTCTTCCCTATAGTCCACGAGACTATAAAAGAAATATAATATGGAGGGCCACAAACTGTAAACTATTCAGCAAGACATTTAATACAATCCCCCCTTATGCATGAGTCATGACTCGCTAGCAATACTCACCATTCTTACCTGTAGTAAAGGTACCCAGTTGGTAATGTTTCCCAGAATGGAAGATCTCTCTTAAGATTTAACCTGATTTTGGAAGTGTTATGCCCTCTTAAATAAGCAGCTTATGCTTGAAGCCCAGCATTATCTAAAGAATTGGATTGTCAACCACAATTTAAAGGTATTGAAAACAACTTTGGCCATAGGTCCTATCCGCTTTCTAGTAATTCTCTAGGCTAATACCCTAAGAAAAAAACCGAAAAAGACAGAAATACAGTATTCTGATGAATAATTTGTTTAGTGTTTAAATTAAAGACTTTATTGAAAAAAGAGTTACAAATTTGAGGCTAGAAGATGTAAGAAAAAGTTTAGGTGGCAGACTATATCCAAACGGCTTACGCCTGTAAGTAAATTCTAGTTTATATAAAGTATTTAGTATAGATTAATGTTGTATATACCTTGTATATAATGATCTATTTACAAATAAATATGAATTAGAGTGTTGTCTCACTTTAGCAGTTTAAAAAAAAAAAATAATAAACAAGTCAAGCTTAGATTATGCTTTAATAAAATTTAATAGAGTTAAGTTTTTTATTTTAATTGTGAGTTAAATTTAAGTTTAAACAAAACTCAATTTAACTTGGCTTATTTAAAGCCTTAAAAGTTAAATTTTACTAAAAACATAAATTTTATATTAAAAGTAGAGTTTTTAAAAATTTTAAAGATTTTTTAAAAATGAATTTATATAATAAAAAAATAAATCAATTTTAATAACATTTATTAAATATAAGAATAAGTTTTTTATAATTTTTTTATAAGTTTAAAAGTTATTTATTTATTTTTTATTTTTTATTTTTTTTTCGAATAAAAGATGCTTTGTGTATGTACATTTTATTGAGTAGTTTATATCCAATTACATATATACTAAGATCCATTTAAGTTAACCTCACTTTACACCTATAGACTTACCCAGTATATCAATTGACACTACGGGAGTGGATCCACATCTTGGGTGAAATCTTTAGGGGATAGAAATTCTACTACTAGTTTTAAACTATCTAACCTAATCTAGATCCTGTCTCGACTGCATCTGTTATGGGAGAGGTGCTATATTACCTTTCAGGGATATGGTTAGAGAACACCTGAATATCCCCGTATATATTTTTTTGCCCAAAACCTCGGAGAAGATAAATCACTCTTTGTTACCACCTGCGGTTTCCAATTATACTGCAAATATAACCTTCTTTTAAGCAAGTGCCAGATTGGAATAGCCCTAGGCTAGGGTATTCTTGTGTGATGGAGTCTGCCGTCGACAGTTTAGGTTAGAGTTTTTGTGGACTTATACCGGAGTTAGACCAGAAGTCTTTCCTTGTGCAACCTTCCTTGCTTCGACCTGTTTTCAGCCCGCGATCGTCGGGAAGACCAGAGGTCCTATCTTTATGCAACCTAACTAAATTTGGAAATTGATTGTCGGCTGATTGGGTATGACATGAATTGAAAGCCGGTCAATCAATCATGAACGTGATAAATTTTTGTAACCAGGTGGGTTTGAACCCTAGACTTTTTCCTGGTGACCTATGGAGCATTACTACTGTGCTATAGACCTATAGATCTAAAGTTATTTATTTATTTTTATATTATATATATATAATTTATAATACATTTTTTGAAATTTTTTTTTTGGTTTTAAATTAATATTTTTGAATAAATTTATTAATTAAACATTAATAAAACTTTAATATTTTATTAGTTAGGTTATAAAATATATATATTTAAAGTTTTATCTTAATTAAAATATTATTTATTAAATTATAATAAAAAATATCAGTGCAATTATTTTGTTTTGCACTGTATATATTAATCAAATAAAAAAAATAGAAAAAAATCATATATATAAAATAATTTATGTTAAATTAAAACATATCTTTAAATTTATGATATATAATTTGTAAAAATAATTAGTAAATTATAATCTTATTAAACAAATAAATTTTAACTTTATTTAATAAACAAGTATATAATATACCATTTTTTTTTTGCCTTTAAATAAACTGCAAGTTATCATATTTATTAATCTAATTATCGACAATAATAATACAATATACAATAAAGCAATATACTATTTTTATAAATTACATATATTTAACAATTTAATATTATAAATAAGTGAATTAGATTGAATAAATTTATATATGTATATAATTTTTATTATAATTGTTTAACTTGATTTAATAAATTATAACTTTAGTTTAATTGAGAGTTATAAAAATATTAAAAAAAATCAATTGAAATTATAATATATACAGTATATTATGAATATAAGACGTTTAAAAAAATTTTTTTTTAAATTAATTGATTTATTGAAGTAATTGGTTATTTTTATAGGTCCTTATATAATACAGTATTATATACAGTATTGTTTTAAATTCCAAATTATAGATTATGATTTTTTTTATTAATATGAATTTTTGTATATTCGAAATCAATTTGGCAAAGTTTCAAAGTAAATCATAAAATTATATTGTCGACAAAGTACGTGTGCAAGGAAATAGGGGTGTTTAACAGTTTAACAGTTTAACAGTATGATCAATGAGATAAAAACCGTTTTAGATATTATTTATTAAAATGTGAAGCTTCGTAATAAAGAAAGAGGATTACGTGATTCGTTACATGAAAAAAGGGCCTTTTTAATCAGCACACAAGTACTAAGCCAGAAATTCGTGAGTTTAGCATTTATCCCCCATAAATTTTTGAAATTCTCAAAAAAATCTCCACAATGTGGAGTCTTTGTGGAGTAATGTGGAGGTCCCCCTTTCTGATACCTCCGATAACGACTAGCTGAAAGCGAGAAAATTAACGCTTTAAAAAAAAAAAATTTAAGCGCCATGATGATGTAACTAGTCACACCACTTTACGTAATAATCGGACGAATTTTTCCTACGAAGTGTGTTCCAACCGAAATTCACAAATATGGTTATGAGATACCGAACTTATCACGAAAAATATAATGTTCGCCAAGGACATCCTTCTTACGATTTTCTCACGCTGCTGCAGGACTAGAAAGGATTCACTCAAATTAAAAAAAAAAAACAGGAGTCCCCACAACTCTCTCAAAGTGGGTTAGTTTCAAGTTACACCGGCAAAGGGGTTTGAGTCATTTCCTCATAAAAATTCTCCACAGTTATATATAAAACCGTGCAATGAATAACTTTTTCAGCAACTCCAGCCGACTCTGATAATTCGAATGAGAAAAACGAATAACATGGATCCCGAGTTTTTAAATTCCTTATCCAAAGATTTTGTTAAACTACTTTGTAATGCCGAAGATTACAATGTCATTATTAAAGTTGGAGAGTCGCCAAACATCCAAGATTTTAAAGCCCATTCTTGCGTATTGCGTGCAAGGTCACCATATTTCTATTCGGCCTTATCCAGTGATTGGGCAAAGACTGAGGGAAATGTAATCGTTTTTCAAAAGTCGAACATCTCTTCCCAAACATTTCAAAAGATACTGGAGTAAGTTATTATTTACAGCGGTATTTAATATTGTTACGTCACGAGATGTACCACCAATGACCCATGTTACGAATTTATAGATATCTATATTCTGGCACAATTCCTTTTGATCAGTTACACCCCACATGCCTAATGGATCTCTTGGTCGCGGCAGACGAATTGGTTCTAACCGAGCTTGTGAATTATTTAAAGGACTTCTTTCTTGAATCTTATTACAAATGGATCTGTCAGCACCCTCTTCAAGTTTTGTATCATAACGTCTTCCGTCTTGAGAGTTGTAAGGAATTGCGGGAGTTATGTTTGACGGTAGTTTGTGAAAATCCAACTTTGGTATTTGGAACCACGGCTTTCTCGGCGATAGATGAACCTGTTCTTATTTCAATCCTTCAAAGGGATGACCTTCAGATGGAAGAAATTGAGATATGGGACTACTTAACTCAGTGGGGTATCGCTCGCACGCAAAATCTCGATGCCGATATTTCCAAATGGTCAGACAGCGATTTTTCCGAGTTAAAATCCACTTTACAAAATTTTATCCCGCTTGTTAAATTTGATCACATAAGTCCAAACGAAATACCACTCAGATTGAGTCCATTTAATAAGATTCTATTGTCATACGACGATAAATCCATGCAGGAAGAATGTTCCATATTTAAAACTTTAATCGACTCAACAATTATTAGATTGAAGCATGCTTCACTTATCTCCCGCTGGATTGACCTTAAAGAAGATAAAACGCAAGTATATCGGGAACCTCCTTCTTACGAATTCAAGCTTCTTTTACGTGGTAGTCGGGACGGTTTTAGTGCGCGTAAATTTCACGAGCTTTGTGATCACAAGGGTCAGACTATTGTAGTCATGAAGGTGGCGGGTACTGGTGAGATAGTTGGTGGGTATAATCCCGTAAGTTGGAAGAGTGGATTCTTTGGTAAATGGATTAAAACAAACGACAGTTTTATTTTTTCTTTCGATGGCGACGAAAACTTAAAAAATTCAAAGATATGTAGAATTTTATCGCAGCACTCGGGAATGGCCTTGTTTGGAGCTGATGTGCGTGGGCCATGCTTTGGAAATCGTGACTTGTGGATGTCAAATTTTAACAATTTGTCACGACAATGTTCAAGTCAAGTGTCATATTATGATAAAAGCATAATTGATTCGCGTAATTTTGACGTGGAGGATTATGAAGTATTCCAAATTTTTAAAAAGAACATTTCCAAAGAAGTACAAAATTTTTCTTCTTGAATATTAATTTATTATTGATTTAGACAATTCTAATTTTATTAAGACCTGGAGATTTGTAAATAAATACTATATTTCAAAAATTTCAGGCGATGTAAGAATAACAGTATACTACTAATAAACAAATGCGCCATATCACCCTATTTAATTCATTCAAATTAACATTAATCCGAGATTATTCATCATTGTGGAAAAATTATCGGTGAAGCAAAAAAAAAAAAAAAAAATTTTTAGGCATTTTACTATCATTATGCATATTATCTCATGAAATACCGACAAAAAAAGATTTTTTTACTTGAAACGGCAGGACACATGATTTGTCAGGGGTGAATGTTTATCTATGACCAATTGTGTACTGACAGAGCCACGAGAGAATTATAAATCATTGATCGATTAAACGCCTCACATATCGTAACGTACCGAGACGCCAACACAACACTCCGGACAGCTTAAATCGCATCGTGTAACATTTTCGAAAAATTCAAATTAAATATTTATGCAAACATTGAATTTTCACAGCCATCATTTACTATATATGGGCGGTTGAAAACTATTGGAACCCACTTGACATCGCACAACATCAAAAATCCAAATTCTTTTTTTTTATTATTCTTCTTATTTAAATAACCAGAATGTAAAGCTCATTTCTCCTACATTAAGATTCGAAAAAAAATAAAAAAAAATAAATAAATTAAAAAAATTCAAAACTTTTTTCTAGGAAACTCCGTACAACTTCCTTTCGAACAGATGATTTCTGGTTGACTGCATGGTCCCTCCTCCTCTCACATCCTAGATTACTTGTTGTTCCTTGAGTTGTTAGAACCGCCATGACGTCTCCTCTCCGTTATCCAGACGAAGATGCGACCGCAACTTCTTCCTCTATGGTCGAGACTGTCGTGCAAATTGATTCAGAACCACATAAATATGATCTTGATCATATTCAAGGCTTTGACTCCGTTCATCCTTCAGATGAACTTCGTCCACTCTCCCGGGAACTTGCCGAGCAAAGATTAGCGAAGTTTGGTCCAAATATCATCACCGCCTATCAACCTTTAAGATGGTAGGTATCTGATCTTTTGTTAATTCTGTTAGACGTGAAAATAATAAGTTTTGTTTCTTCCTTAGGTACAAGATACTATACAACTCCGTCCTTCATCCATTCAACCTGATATTGGGTTGTTTTGCGATCTTTAGCGGGGCGACTCTGGATTTCAACACCATGACTTTTCTCATTGTCATGATTCTTATGTCTGTTTTAATTCGTTTTAGCCAAGAATATAAAAACGAACGTGCCGCTCAGGGTCTCAAGTCGATGGTTAGTAATAAAGTCACAGTGATTCGTCTTTACGGACCGCCTGATGATCGGTGAGTAGATCTGATCATGCATTGTGTAATACTTGCGATGTCGCGTGACCGATGTGATTGGCTGATTCGTTTTTTTTTTTTTTTGGCAGTGATCCAAATTTTGAGGATTTAAAGAAGATGGATCGTGGTGAGGTGGTTGAGGTTGAAATTCCCTTGGAGGAAGTCGTCCCTGGAGACTGGGTGAAACTATCAGCTGGTGACCTCATTCCCGGCGATCTGCAGCTACTATCCTCTAAAGATCTATTTGTCTCTCAGGCTTCTTTGACCGGCGAGGCTATCCCGGTTGAGAAATTTGTCATTCAGCAACGACCGCCGATTTCTATTGTCGTTGACAACTTAGATGAGAAGCAAAAACCCAAAGCGGCGGAACTGGATCAGCCTGACTTTTGTTTTATGGGTACATCCGTTGTTTCTGGTACCGCAATTGGATGTGTATTAGAGACGGGAAGTTCCACTTTCTTTGGTATTATGGCCAAAAGTCTTGCCGGACGTCGGCCCGCTAATGCTTTTCAGCAGGGGATAAAGAAGGTCTCATACTTCTTTATAATTGTGGTGTTCTGTATGCTCCCTCCCGTGCTGTAAGTTGCTTGACTTCTTAATTTGCCCCTTATTTTTTTATTAAGTTCCGTTTTGATTTATATTATTTTGTTCAGTTTATTACAGGGATTTTTAAATCACGATTGGTGGAATGGCTTTCTGTTCGCTGCTGCAGTTGGCATTGGTCTCACCCCCGAAATGTTGGTGTGTATTAATTACGCTAGAAATCATTAAGTCATAAACATCTGGATTTATTCTTAACTTTCTTTTCTTTTCTTTTCTTTCCTTCTATCAGCCGATGATTGTTAATGCCAATTTGGCACGTGGTGCAATCTCCTTAGCGAAGAAAAAGTGTATTGTCAAGAATCTCGATTCCGTTATTGCCCTCGGTGGAATGGATATCTTGTGCACTGACAAAACTGGTATGTGGAATTCTTAATTAATTCAAATCCGAAATTGCGTAAATAAAATTAATATTTTCTTTCTTTTCAGGTACATTGACTCGTAACAAAGTTACGCTTATAAAACACGTTAACCATCTCGGAACACCGTGCCCGTTCCCTTTACGTTTGAGTTATCTCAACAGTTACTTTCAAACAGGGCTTAAGAATCTCATGGATGTCGCCGTTATAGAATATTTCGAAAGCGATGAATCACATGTTAACGACGAGGTCACCAAAGGATTTCTCAAAGTTGACGAGATTCCCTTTGATTTTGTAAGAAGACGAATGTCCGTCATCTTAGAAACCGATTGGGATCCTGATTATAGATTCTTGATCTCTAAAGGAGCTGTTGATGAGATGTTGGATTGTTGTGAAAATATCTTCTTAGGAAAAGATAGTGACGTAGACTCGAGCATTGACTGTCCTGATGGCTTTTTCCCCACCTCAAATATCGTCCAACTTACTCCGGAAATTCTAAAGAGTATTAAAGATTTAAATGAAAACCTTAACAATGATGGTCTTCGGGTTATTGCTGTCGCCTACAAACGGATGAAAGAACGTGTCGAGCCATTTACTGTGGCACATGAAACGGGATTGACTTTGGTCGGTTTTTGTGCATTCCTTGATCCCCCAAAGCCGAGCGCAAAACCTGCACTTCAAGAACTCTTTAAGTACAATATTTCTGTCAAGGTTCTTACCGGAGATTCTCCGACCGTTTGTCGAAAGGTGTGTCAGGAAATAGACCTTCCTGTGAAAGCCGTGGTCACAACCACAGACCTTAATGATATTAATGATACGCAAATGGAAGAGATTGCGGAGAATGCCACAATATTTGCAAAGTTAACACCGCTTCAAAAGGCCCAAATTGTGAGAGCTTTAAAACGACGCGGCCATATTGTTGGTTTTCTTGGAGATGGTATTAATGATGCACCTGCTATTCGAGAGAGCGATTGCGGTATTAGTGTGGACGAAGGAACCGATATCGCAAAAGAATCCGCTGATATCATATTGTTAGAGAAAAATCTCATGGTGCTAGCGGATGGTGTTATTGGAGGGAGAATTACTTTTGGCAACACTATTAAGTACATCAAGATGGCTATATCTTCCAATTTCGGTAATGTCTTTAGTATTCTGATTTCATCAGCATGGCTTTCCTTCCTTCCTATGTTGCCTATCCAAGTTATTGCACAAAACTTTTTGTATGATATTTCACAAATCGCAATACCATGGGATAAATTGGTATGTTAAATAATATAGTTTGCTTCATTTTTTTTTTTTCAATTACTTTATCTAATCTTTAATTGTTATCATTAAGGATCCTGAATTTTTGCTCGAACCAAAGCGATGGAATCCCAAGAGTATCGCAAGGTTCATGATATGCATTGGTCCATGGAGTAGTATTTTTGATATTAGTACTTTTCTTTTCATGTGGTACTACTACAATTGCAAGGAAGAGACTCCCTATCATCAATCTCTCTTTCGTGAGTAAAATTCATATTTTTTCAAAAAATTTATATTTTTATTCTAACGATTTTTTTTTTTTTTTTTGCTTTTCAGAAACCGCTTGGTTTGTTGAGGGTCTTTGTACACAGACTTTAATTGTTCATATGATTCGTACACCAAAAATTCCATTTATACAATCAACAGCGTCTCCAATTGTCCTCTTTGGTACGATTACCGTTATGATCATTGGAATTGCTGTTCCATTCACTCCGGTGAGACACCTCTTGGACATGGTTAACCTTCCCGGATTATATTTTGCGTACCTTGTGTCCGCATTATTAGGATACTGGATATTTACCAGCATAGCAAAGAAAATTTACATTTACTTATTCAAAGAATGGTTGTAGATGTTTATTTATAATAGGGTTGTAATTATAGATGTATTATTATTAAATTTTATTTTTCACGTGATACTTTATTGTAATCATACATTATAAATTATTGAACAATTATTAATTTAGAAATTTGATTTAACAGAAATGCGATGTCCTTGAATAGTGTCATGTGGTTTTAAATTTCAGTTTTGTCATTGCTAATAAATAATAAACCGTAGGAACATATTTAAGTTTATAATAAATTTAAAAATAAATAAAATCAAAAGATTTTATATTAAACAATTTATATTTAAAGATAAATTTTTTATTATATAAAGTTATTTATATAAGTAAAATAATATAATTTTATTATTATAGTTATTATATTGTAAATCTTGTATTTTAAAAAAATATAATAAAGCTAATTTTTATTATTTGAATTATATTCTATATAAGTTAATCTATTAATATATAACTGTGGAAAAGAACCTACATCTCTTATATTATATAAATTAAATATTGGTTTATTAACTATCTATCTAAACTATATTAGAAAAGATATTTTAAAACCAATACATTGTCTAGATAGTTTTACATGACAGGCTATACAGTTTTGAAATTTAATATGAAGAAAAGAAAACTAAGTACATATTAATATTTAACAAATAACTTTTCATGTTACAACTTTAACTCATGCAGCTATAGGTCCAAAGGATTGACAATATTGATATATACTTTCTAGTAAATACTTTGAAACTATGATCTTTGATTAATACAAATTATCAAATCTATGGATTTCAAGATCAAGTATGACATTATTTTATAATCTTTTAGTAGATATTCCAAAGAATTTGATTGGTTTAGGTTGCCAAATCTAAGAACAAAAATGACAAACAGAATGTAACTCTTATATATAAATAAGCTATTATCAGATTCATAATAGTCTATACATTAGTATTCATGTCATTATTCTCTTCAAAGTCATTTGTTTAATAATAATATATGCTGAATTGCTATTTATTATTATTATTGTTGTTGTTATTATTAATATATTATAATAATATATAATATGATTTTGATGAAATATAATTGATTAAAATATAATATTAATCTTTTAATAGAAGTAAACTGATTTCAGTTTTTTGTTATAATTGAAAAAAAAAGAATATTTGTGAATATAAATAAAAAAAATATTAAATTAAAAGTTTTTCTTTATGTAATATTTATTTTCAAGATATTTTAATCTTAAAAAATCTGACTAAGAATCCTATTCTTATACAACTTGAGTATTTATAATCAAACTTTTAAAATTGACTTATATATAACAGGTCTTAAAATATAAAAAAAAATTTTAATATTAGTTTTGACAGAAATAATTTTTTGTTTTGAAAAAGAGGAATTAATTTTTTATTTAATATATTCAGGATTTGATTTTCTGCTTATAACATCTGAAATTACTTAACCTAAATCTTTTAGATTATAGCAAAAAGGAATAATCCAATGACTTCTTTGAAAGAAATTTTTTATTTTTAATAGTAATAAAAAAAAGAAAAAAAAATTTTTTTTAAAAAAAGATAACTTAATAAGAAACTTCTTTTGTTTTATTAAAGATTCCTAAAAAAAATAATTATTCAAAATTTTAAAAGATCAGAAAAAAGTTTTTTTTTTTATTTAAAATCTAGTTTTTTATAATAAATATATTATAATAATTAAAAATATAATATATAAAAAAACTTATTATATATATATTTATATTACTTTTTTTTTTTTTAAGAAAATCCATACAAATTTTTATTTAACTTATAAATATTTTTATATTTTTTTAATAGAAAAATATAAGATAATTCAAAAGGAACTATTTAAATATTTAATAATACTTGTTAAATAAATTGCAAAAGAATTCAATACCCAGATACCTAATATCCAAGATGCAAACTCCATACTGAAGATATTTAACATATTTTCAAATGCACAGAAGCTTCACAAGCAACTGAACAAATCATTAAAACCATTAATCAAATTCTTCATCCAGATTGTAACCATGAACCAATATTACACATATGGCAAGTTGTCGAACTATTATGTGGATTCATAGACAAAATTTTTTTTATTTCAACTACTACTAACTGGATCAAAGCAGCAACAGAATCCTTAAGTCTATTACATGATCTAATTTGGAAACCACGTTGCTCCACAGCCAACATCTCATCTCTTACTGGAATCAAGTGGAATAGTGTTAAATCTCATAATTCAATCAATTCCAGCAAACCAAAAACCAAAAACATCTTACAAAACAAAGACAAAAACAAGTCTAATAATAACTTACAAGAAGATACCATTATCAACCTACTATCTATTGTTGCTAACTCATTTATTCAATCTAAATATAATTATTCCAAATATATTTATAATCTATCAACTTTAGCCACCAACCTTAATTTTACTTCTTCTAATACTAAGTAGGTATTTATAACTACTTAGTGCTATTTGGCAAGATATATTGTTTTAAATTTTCTTTTTAATATTAGTTGTATGGTTACTATAGGCAAGCTAGCATTTAACTCATTATATCAATACATAAGAGATATTGTTTCTTTCATGATGTATACCCTATTATATACAAACCAAATAAAGAAATGATGTTTATTTACAAAAAAAAATAATAATAATAAAATAAATTGCAAAAGAAAAAAAAAACCACAAAAATTTTTTTTTATATCAATTTTTTTTTTTATATTATAAATTAATTTTATATATACAGTATATAATATTTTTTAAAAAATAATATTTTATTTTTTTTAAAGTTTTTTTATTTTCTATTATTAATTTTTATTAAAAAATTTATAATATATAACATATTAATCAATAATGTATTCTATAATAAATTAAAATAATATATTAATATATTAAATTAAAAAATATAATTAATATATATTTATGAATTAATAATACAATAGTTGATATTTTTTAAATTTAAATTACAAGATATTAATTCAACTTTAGATAAAAGCAATTGAATAAAATTAATATAAGATTTAATATCATAATCTGTTTAGTATTATTTTTTATATAAATCTATTTTATGTTAATTTAATAAGTATTGAGATTAAATTTTAAAAAAATACAGTAATATAATAATTATTTGATAGATATACTATATAATAATTATTATATAAGTAATAATAAAAAAGTATAATAGGTATTTGATTTCAAATAAAATAACAATATGATTTTAAATTAAATATGATTTTTAATTATTATATATTATTTAATAACTTTGTTATAACATGATTTTTTTAAAATAAACAATGAACTCTTCCTGCTGATCTCTTAACCAACATTCCAAAATGGCATTCAGACTAAAGTATATCTTTATTCTTAACAAAATTTATATACTCTCTTTAATACAATTTAACAGACCTTGGCAAGACACTCTTATATTTTCCACTGTTTTATTTATCCCTTTAAAAAAGTAAAAACAAGAAGGTTCCTTAGTTTTTACTCATCCAAGCTTTGATGACAAGAAAGAGTTTCCTAGGGAAGAAGACAGTTTATTTGACTTTCCTCCTTCTTTTTACTGTCATAATATCAGTATCTCTATTAGAAAAGACAACCCCAAAAGCTGAAAGATTATTGGATATCTTGGTCTTCAGAAATCTTCACAACATAAATACAGTTACTTTTCTAGCGTGTTTTCAAAATTCTTTAATTTTTTGAAGGAAATTTGCCTATCTCAATTTGACCTTGAATCTTTGGTTATATCGAATCTGCTAGGTTTCCATTGGTTAAAAATTTGAATTGGACAACAATAAACAAGTAACAGATAAACAAAACAAGAACATGCTCCTATTCGTACTATACAATTTCAATGATGTCATTACTTCTGATAGGAAAAAGCAAGGTGATGAGGTGTCCATTTTGATATAGTTGGGCTTGTATGCATACCCTTTACCTCCTCCTTTTTTCTTTTTTTTTCTTTTTTTTTTCCTATATTTTAAAAAATACAAACAAGATAGACAAAATGTTTTTTCTTATGGGGTTTTTTGGTTCTGATCCATGGTTTGTGAATGACCACAAACTGTAAACCACTCAGCAAGATCTTTAACATGACCTCTCCTGCCATAAGGGCTGCTAAGCTTATCAGCAATATCCACTATTCTTACCTTTAGTGAAGGTACTCAGTTAGTAACGTTTGTCAAAATGGAAGACTCCTCTCAAGACATAGTCTAATTTTGAAAGAGCTGCACCTTTTTAAATAAGCAGCCTATGCTTGAAGTTAAGCACTATCTAAAGAATTGAATCGTCAATCCTGTCATAGGTTTTAAGGTATTGGCTAGACCTAGGTTCCATCCGCTTTTCAAATTGTAATCCCCTAGGCAGCTACCTAGATAAGAAAATATTTCAAGATGTTGACAAGGACAACAGTATTAGGTTTTTATTTGAGTATAAAAGAATTGTATTTAGATCACGATAGAACTCTATTTCCTTGGATACAAGAAATAAGTAACTGAAATCATATTATCTAGTTAATACAATTACTTTAGAAAAGTAATAACAATTGAATCTGGGGCCTTGAATAATTGGAATAAGATTAATAAAACTAGCTGCTGAAACCATTTCTCTCTGCTATGGCTATAAAAGTTGTTAAAGAAGAAGTATCCACCTCTTTCCTTTGAAAAGAATAGAGACACAGTACTTTGATGGATAATCCATTAGATGTTGAGAAATCTTAATGAAAAAGTTTATAAAATTTGAGATCGGAAGGTATAGAAAAGTTGGCTTGTTTTAAAAAAATTTTTTAAGAATCAATAGTGCTTAATAAATCGATCAAGAAATATTGTTGCTTTTGCTGATAATAAGCCTTATAATAGAATATAGTTCTTAGTGATATTCAAATTATACCACAAGTTTAAGTTAGTCACCTCTAGATATATCAAGTATCGACAAAGAAATTAATGTATATTTTATTTAATTTGAATAAAGGTGTAAACCATCTATTTTAAAAAAAAAAAAAATTTAAAATAAAATAAATTTAATTCTATTATATATATAATTTAAATTATATATTTTTCAAAATATTTAAAAAAAACTAGAAATATTCAAAATTATTTGATTTTTAAATATTTAACACAAGTATAAAAATATAATATAAAGAACTTGAGTTAATTAACATTATTATTTTGATATTAATTAATTATTATTTATATAACAGGAAAATATTGTATAAAAAATTTTTTTAAGTTTTTTATAAGTTTTTTTGAAGTAACATACAAATTTATTGTTTAACCTGTTACAATACATTTAAACTTTTATAATATTTAATCTGAATATCAATATTGATAACATTGAATTCAATAAGCTTATCAAGAACCTATTATTAATCAATCATAACAAGATACAATGGGCCCGGATCAATTAAAAATCGAAAATACAAAAGAGATTAAAATTATACAATATAAGGACTTACTCAACACCCGAAAAAGGGGAAAAGCTAAAAAGTAGATGAAAGCTGTGAGATAGGCATACAATAAGGTTCTTAAGACGGTGCAGGACAATGGAATCACTGACATGAGCATCATATGAAAGCACTACCTGAACAATGAGTACTTCACAACTGAAGAACTCCTCTAGATAAATGAGACCCCTAGGGAAGTATGATCATATGTATTTGATAATTGATACCTGCATACAAAGTAAACGAGAAGTTGCATGGAAATAATTTTCAAATGAAGTACCGATCAAAGAAGGATCAAACACAAATTATCTCAATTCTTGCTAGTAGGAACAGAGAAAAATATGCATTCCTAAAAAATATTATCACCTCAGAACAATTACCAAATATCAATAATATGATTAACATAACAATGAATCGCCTGGGACATTTTTACTTGTGAGTTTCCGTTTCTTTGGATGTCATTGATAACCAAGATGATGTTCTGGAAAAGGTAATCTCGCGCGATCCAGGTGTTCGCACATTTATGACTGGTATGACCCTGACGGTCAATTAATCGAGTGGGGTAACGGCGATTTTAATAAATATTTACAAATTGCAGAGCGACAAAGATCTTGCTTTGGGAAGAATAAACAAGAGAAAGAGATTTCGACTGAGAAAAATGCTACGAATCATACAACGATTTCCTAATTTAATTGATAAGTGTCATCATCAGCTGGCCGTTGGTTATGTCAGAATTCTTTTACCCAAGTCTAGTCTTCGAGAAAGGTTTTAAAGAACAAGCGAAGATTCAGTCAAAGGCTACCCGTGTGATTTTAACTTGTCGCATTTCAGGTTTCAAATGTTCTTACAACATAAGTTGAGAGAGTTCAAAGGTTTCAAGGCCATTGAATGCATCGAAGAGTATACAGTACATCAAAGACGTGTGGGAATTGTGGATTTGTAAAAGATGATCTCGGTAGATCAAAAACGTTTGATTGTGATTCGTGCGAGGTCGGGACGCGAATGGTGCCAGAAATATCTTGCTCAAATATTTAACGGGGGGTCAGGTTTTGGAACTTAAACCTACTGTATATGGGATACGATATGCATAGTAAAGGCTAACCTTATTTATTCAATTTCAAGGGTTAATGGAAGTCACGATAGAAATTAAAATTTTAGATGTCGAGCCCAGTTTCTGTCAAGTTTGCTTTCTTTTATATATTCTATATAAAAAGAAATCATATATGAAGGATCTACCCGAAGGCATCCGAATAATTGTTATTCACAATTTGGTCATGTACTGTAAAAATAACAAGACTCTTTGAAAGTTCTCTCCAGATTTGATGCTTAGTCACCTTATGGATCATAGTACTTACCCTTCAGCAATTAATTTATCTTGCTTGAAAATAACGAATAACATTAAAGCAAGGGAGTGTCTAAAGACATTTTGATTGAATTTTTACCCGATGAATTAGAATAGAAAAAAAAATTTAAGTCTGCGTGCCATAAGAGCAAATATTTTCACACCCTCCTCTCATTTCTGCTTCAACAAATGTCTCGATTTCGAAAAGGGAAATTCAAAGAGAATACAGTAAGCGATTCGAGCACCTCATCGAAAAAAAAACACCTCAAGATGTTAGAGTAGTCTATATTATGAACAAATCTCAAAGGTTTTTTCGATCTGTAGAACCAATTCGCAAGCATTTTAAGATTATCAGGGAAAACTATCCGCCTCTTCGTTGGTTTTCCTATTCGGTGTTGACCTTTAATTTAATCCCATTCCCGATTTTTCATGGTTGGTGCATCTTGACTTTTTTAATTACCGTGATCGCTGAAAGCTTTCTTTGCCTGTCAGTTTTTCTACCAGTCATAACATTTCTTGGCTTTGATAATATTTTTTTAGAATAGTAAACATTATTTCAAATGGTATTGAATTAACTTCGGGGTTCTAATGATATTACATCTGCTATAATGGGATTTTTTTGATTTTTCGATAATAAGGTTCCTAATTAGGTATAAGATTTTTTTTTTTTTCATACAAGTATTGCTGCGGTCGTAGATAACCGAGGTTTCACGAAAAGGAGGATCATCATTTAAAGGATTAGGAGTATGAATTTTTATTTCATTTTCCGAATAAGGAATTCCCCCGTGCTTTAAAATTTAAGCCGTCAATTCCGAACGCAACTCGCGGTATTTTGGAATATATGCCTATTTTGTTTTCTTGCATTAATAGAATTCCGTGTTACCAAAACATTAAAACATAGGTGCGCCAATTAAATTTGATAAAATCCCCTGATGTTTTTTTTTAATTAAAAAACGAAAAATGTATTGCACATGAATAATTTAGTTTCTTTTTCATCTTTCACACCATTATTATTTATATTATATCACAATTGAATTATCATATCCTTGGACCTTATTTCTCTAGGAATCCTCTAAATTCATTTCATTCCTTTTTGTCAAGATAATGGCGACACAACAAAAGAAAAAGCGATTTTCTCTATTTAGCACACCGCTAGCCGTCCCAATTTCTCCAAACACTTCACTCCTTTCAAATTATTTTTCCACCACTACACCCATCCGAGAAGAAAAATTTCTGACACAAGACGATGTTAGAAAAGCTCTAGAAAATTTGGAACGAATGGTTCTTGCTGCAAATGATTATTGCGATTCTATCGACAAATTGAACAAGGCATCGAAGACTTTTAGTAAATCACTAAGGGATTACGGAAATATCAAGGGAATGGATGCTTCCCTTGGTAAGTCTTCATTCATGTGACCTCTTCACGTGATATATAAATATCATTCCTGATGATTTGATTTTTGAATTTTTGTAGTAATATGTTTTCAGTCTACATCTCAGTTTTATGAGAGTTACGCTGAAGTGCAATCGAGATTGGTATGCTGGTTTTGAAATTAACATTACATCCATTCAACCATCAACCAAATTAATAGCATTCTTTTTTTGTTTGACGGACAGAATAAATTGATACAAAGAGAATATGAGACACTGCAAAAATTCTGGGACAAGTACTCTAAAAAAGTGACGGTGGGATTTTTGTGTAATTGGAAATCTTTGATGGGTTTTCTTTTCTTCTCTTTTTCCTGAAATTTTGTGCATAAACTGATAAATCAATTTTGTAACAGAAAGAAGAAAAGGCGCATAATGATTACATCGATGACTTAGATAGACAATTAAATAAGATAACCGTAGAGCACGACAAGAAAATTAAGAAAGATGGTAAATCATCTGCAGAATCATATGAGGTTACTATTTTTCATTGAATAGGAGACATGTACACTTTCCCTCTCTCTTTTTTTGAGTCCAAGAAAAAAATATTTATTTTTTCGCAGAAGTACATGAACTCCGTAACGACTCTAAATTCTGATATTACACGGGCGCGTAGGGAATACGCAACGCAAGTGTCTAAAAGAGAACGAAACACGCATGAAATCATCGCGCAAATTATTTGTCGCATAATAGGAAATCAAAATAATTCATTTGAAGATTCGAAAAAAAAAGGTGAACCCACCATGTCAAAAATAAATGAAATATTACCATCGTTGGGAACCTTGACACAGACCTCACAGGATGAAAGCGAAGATAGTAGTGTTAGTTTGACACAATATACCTTTGATATTTTAAAGAATAATTCGATCATTATTTAATGATTTCTTGTAATTCTTATAGATAATATCCAGGCCTGCCAAGGAAATTGCAATGATTACACGGAAATTATCACGAAGGGCTTCGCATAAAGTATCACAGTCCATCGCATCTATATCCGAATTACAAATAGCTGCAATGAATTACCTGTCTCCCGATCCTTCAAAGTCTTTATCCGCAGAACAAGAATCTCTCTCATCTTTGAGATCTTTGCCACCCCAGATTCCCGCTTTAATTTCTCCGGATCCGATTGATATACAATTTAATCAGCATATGTCAACGATGCCTGAAGAAACAATAACTGCAGATACGGATCGACAAAAAGAAAATGGTAGCATAAAAAACCATAGTTCCGGCTCTATAACACCAAATTTCGACACCTCATTACAACCATCCCCATTGGCTCCTGTAACAGTGAAACCTAAGAAACCCGATTTGGTTTCAAAAATTTCCATAGGTATCCATGAAGATGATCAACCATTCTTTCGGGATTATGACGTAAATTATTCTTCTGATGATACCAATGGAATAGTCAATAACAAAGAAACTTCAAATGTTGTTCAGTCGTTGGAGAAAGAACAGGGTGACACTGAGAATAAAAGACTAAGCATCATTACGGGAGATGATCTTTCGAATGATAGCACTAACATTGTGCGTAGAGAAATCGATCAACCAAAAGAAGAGACTAAACAAGATGGTAATAATGAAAAACAACTAAATCCTGCATACAGCTTTGACACTCGGTATTTAGTTTGCTCATTTCCTGTTGACTTGCCAATTCGCACGCCACCTTATTCACCCTCTACATCCCCTAGACAATCTCACATGTATTATTATAATCCTAACTATGTAAACAATAATAATAATTTTGACAACGAAAGGGTAGAGATTGAAAGAAAGATCGAACCAAAGAAGAGAGAACACCTCCAACATATTTTTAGTCAATCAGATGGGAATATTAGATATGAAGGAAAATTTAGCGATGAACCTGCGAATGATCTTCAAAAAGACTATCAATCAGAAACATTTTGTTCTTCGCCGACTTCAACTAATAATGAAGATGCCATCGATAAACAAAATGGTAAATCTCATAAATTTGATAATCACAATACGACGCCGCCATCTCCGTTATCAGTTAAATCCAGTGCATCGGAAGGTGAAAAGCCTCGTTCGCGCGCCGCACAAAATTTGAGTCCACGACGTGCATACACAGATTATCATTTGCCCACTAATACTAATAATACTAATAAACGTGCTGGCCCATCCGTTGCTGATTTAAGGGAACGTTTATTGTCATTAAGTAATGACAAAGAAAAGGTACGTTCTCGAAATTTTGCTCGTCAATTACTTGCCTTTCGGAATTCATGGAAATCATCATTAATACGTTTTAAAGACTTCCTCAACTACTCCGCGTAGCATTCCAGTATCAAGACAAGGTCATGTTATCAACTTGCTGTCAAAATTTGACACCGAAGGTTCAAATACTCGTCAATCCTCAAGGTCAGGTAGTAATTCAAAATCAGAAGACTACTTTTATAGAAGCCAAGATTTGAGATCTAGCGACTACGAATATAATAACCATAATTACGATGATGACATCGGTAGAAACAACAACGAATTTAAGGATGAAACAGTAAGTTGACAAGTATATTATGATTTGTATCTAAAAGAATTGACTTATTCTTTTCCTACTTTAGTATGCTGTTCACATTCAAGACGAACATACTCTTTCTTCACCATCCAAGCAAGAGGAATGCGACTGTCACATATGTCAACAGATTACCGAAAAGATGAACTCATCCTTGGATCCTCAAGATGATTCGTCAACATTCGGAAGGAGAAGTTTTTGTGAAAATAATAATACGCATGAATAAGAAATCCATGTCATAACTTTTCATTAATTGCATCAGTATTGATTTACGATCCAATTTAATTCATTTATAAAAATTCAGAACATTATATTTTGTTCATAAATTATCCGATTAGCTGAACAATTAGAAATATCAATAAAAACTTTCCTAAGTCAACCAAACGTTTCGCATTATCACCGAAGCTCAGCATATTACTATTACGTCTATGCCAAATTTAATTTAACTTCTTTTCTCCATCCTTTCTTTCTCTCTCCCGTTTCTTTTTTTTAAGTTCCTTTACTTCTCTGAAAATTGCAACAAATAAAGGAACAGA